>BQNB010088873.1:10716-27547 GCA_026074375.1 Tanacetum coccineum
GATAGCATACATTTAGAAAACACTTGTATTCATGGTTTAAGCATGTATCCCCCTCACGGGTTTATAAAATATAAGAGATTTAAAAGTGAGGTTATGAACTCACCTTAATAGGATAGGGAAATCTGATTGATGGCAAAAGTATTTATAATGAAAGTAATGGATTCGTCACACAACCTGGGTAATATGTCAAGTCTTAGTTTGATTGTATATGTTTTATGTCATAATGTAATATTATTTTGATTGAAATATTATGGAAATATTGTATCACTGTTCGGGCTATCATAATCCAGAGGCCACGCAATATTGTTTGAGGAGCCAGGGCACTTTAAATCGTAAACCCAACAAACTCGTCAAAACAAATACCCAAATGGAACCTCTCACATGAAACTCCCTAGTATCGTGATACGATAAGATCTTAAGTTTCTTTAAAAGCTAGTCGATGATAAATCACGTTTAATATATATAACGTATTTAATTTAAAATGCGTCGATCGATAATTAATAACGAAGAATGTGCCGGGTTTTAATAAAATCGGGTTTGATAATGTTTATCTATATTTTTATAATTTATATAAAAATATATTATTTTATATTTTTAAGAATATCAAATTGACAATATATATCCTTGATTTATAAACATTTACAAAACTAGTCCTTTTAATATATATAAAGTATATATTAAATAATCCCTTGACTTTAGAACTTGGCAAAACCAACCCTTATAGTTATAAGTTTAATAAAATGATAATTTCAGCCCTTGTACTTGATAATTTCAAAAAGTTACAATATATACCCCTATGTATGAAAATATTTACAAAAGATATTTGCAGGTTATAGCTTATTAATATAAGCTAAAATAAGATGTTTTAACGTAACGAAAGTTTATAATAACGATTCGTTAAGCTGGAAATCAAAACGGGTCGATTTAGGGTTTAATAACGAAAAGTCATTTTTAGGGTTTTAACCAAAAACACATGGGTTTGAGGATTCAAGGCTTTAACAAGGGTTCATATAGGATCTTAGGGGTCTTATGAACATGCTAAAACAATTATACGTAAGTTGAAAAAGATTATAGCTACTAGCGTAAATGGGTCGAAATGGGGGTTTTGGGTTCGTACGCCTAGATATGGATTCAAGACCTTCCTTCTCTTGATTCTTGGCTTCTATTATGATCTTAGGGACCTTATACTTTATCCTTGGCTGGGCTAGAACTCTATTTGTGTCTGTGATGAAGATTTGAGGTGTGTTAGAAAGGGTTTCTTGGATTCGGCTTATATAAGGTTCAAAAACTTGGTAGCTAAGGTTAGGGCTTGGAGTAAGGACCAAGGGTTGTAGTTAATGACTAATGAAGGCTATTATGATGAGTCTTGAGAGCTATGAGGGTAGCTATGAAAGGTGGAAGGGTGTGGAGGTGGTTTCGCGTACCAAGAGGTGACGAGGGGGTGTTCGAAGTGCAAGTAGTGGTAGTAGCTTACAAGGAGGTGATAGAGGTGCTTGTAAGGTGCTTGGGTGGTTGCTTGAGGTGCTAAGCAAGCTAGCACGCTAGGAGGTGTCAAGGGTGAGTGGTAGCTAAATTTGTTTAAAAAGTTAAAAATGAAACTAAAGGGGGCGGGGGGGTGGGGGGGGGGTGTCGGGTTGGTTTTGGTTTTGGCTTAGGGTTTAGGTTTTTAATTCGAGTTAGGGTTAGGGTTTAGGATAGTTTAAGTTTTAGGATTAAGGTTTAGGATTAAGATTGGGGTTTAGGATTAAGGTTTAGGGTTTAGTTTTTGGTTTAAAATGAAATTAGGGTTTTAGGGTTTTGTTTAGGGTTTAGGGTTTTAGATTAGGGTTTTAGGATGACTTAGGGTTTAGGAGTCATGCATTAAGTGTTTTTACCTTATGCTAAAGAGGTGGTATGAAATCTAGAATGAAAATGATAGAAAATGGCAAGGTTTGAATTCTATGCTTAATAGACTTATACAATGAACTTAAATGAGTTGTACATTAACTTGGAGGGAAATTATATTTCAAATGTTATGTATTGTATACTTGTACACATGCTTGAAGGCTTGCACATTCATTTTATATGTATACATTACATATAATTAGGGTTTTGATATAAACGTTAATGGATAAAGTCTATTTTGATATAACGTTGTAAATGGTACGTTAAATGGATAATATACTTGGTAAAAAGGGTATTAATATATAGACTTGACATATTAGGATGTTTATATGATATAAACATAGATATAGATGGCATTGGTAGAGGTTGCGTGAGCTCGTTTACTTTAGAGATGCAAGTTACGTGCATAATGAGATAAAGCAAAATTTTCCCTGTAAAAAGGTGGTATATATATAATAGATGGATATTACAGTTCATCTAATTTAATAGATGGATAATTACATTGATGAAAATTACGAGTTGTTATAAATAAAGCCTTAGAAATTGTTTCTTCATTTTCCTTTGCTTTGTCCTTAAAATAATGAGTAATATACTAAAGCATAGCATTGACGGTAAGTTGGACCCTACCACTCAAAAATAGCGTCTCTTCGGATAGGAATTATATGACTAGCCCAGAAAACCCTACCACTTAAAAATTCTACCCTAAAAATATGAGGTTCGCCTTTAGATCTTTGAATACAAGCAACCATCTTTGTGCTTAAGATAGTGTTTAAAAACCTTACTTTCTCTAGTTAAGTAATGAGCAATCAATATATGTCGCGTTCATTGTATTTGATCGGTATAAGTGTGTTTTTGTCACTTTTTCTAGAGCATTGGTATCGGTTAGAATTATATGAGTGTATATGTAGTATATTAAATTATAGAACTTGTTTTGGTGATTCATCCTAAGACTGCTAGTGAGATTACATTCGCGTGAATATTATTTACTAAATGATAAGAGGCACTATGACTAACCCAGGTTTTTAGCCAGTATTTTTATAATTATGAGGGTCTCCCCGATCATATAACTACCCTCACACCCTTACTACACACTCATTTTTAGTGCGAGATACCCCTAGTACACCCCTCTGAGCCTATCCTTTTTGTGATTCTCGTAATTCTCCAGTTGATTTCGAATTATTAACGAAGAGCATTGTTACATCCCACCAAAATATTACACCCAAATCGCCTTAGCCTTCCTTGTATGTACTTGTTTTTAGTACATAATCGTTATCATATTTGTAAACCCTAGTTAATTGTTTGCTTGAGTACATGGTTGCTAAGTCGAGTCTTTTATTAGTGTATACAGTTTTTTGATATGATTAGGTTCCTTGGTAGTTATTTATTTATAGCTAAACGGAAGAAGTGCAAAATTATTACCGCCATACGTGCTTAATACACTCCATGTTATTTTAATCCTTCGCAATGCGGGTCATTAGTTAGTTTATATTTATGAGTTTTAAAACTTAAGTGTAGGGGTGTAATTATAAACCCCAAGTCATGTATTATTTATGTTTCAAGCAAATGGCAGGGCAAAAGTGTACAAAAAATAGAAAAAAAAGAGAAAGAAAAAGAAAATTGAAAAAAAATGTATATGCTGCCATTTTGCTTATGTATATGTTTATGTTCAAAAAGAGTCAAGAAAAGAGAAGAAAGAGTTGGATGTAGAGTTTGTATATCTTTGTCCTAGTGTGGTCAAGTTTTGGCTTAGCAACGCCTTTACATTTATTCTTGAGATAGCTAACTCACCACCACCCAAATTCACCCAAATCTACCCAAATATTTCCCATCCGTTTCCATATATCTTACACCTTGATGAGGTATCATTTTATACACTTATTCAGGGTCATTTAACCCCTTAAATCGTGCATTTATGCCCAAAATAGGTACTTTATCGTTCTTTTTCAGGTATTTAGCATTTAAAAGGCATTTGGAGGAAATACACGTGACGTGGGCTCATTTGGAGAAGAAACAGACAAGACTACGGACCTACACCAACATTTCTCAAGATTATGTTCTCAGAGGCTGGAGATGACGTCACAAGATACACGTGACGCCGTCACAATTCATCCCATGACAGTGTCACAAGAAAGAATGACAGCGTCAGCTCGCATGACCCAGCCTAAGATCTAGAATATTATACTTCATGACGGCGTCATGATTAAAACGCGACGCCGTTCATCGATTTTTCTATATATACAAACCTGAAATTAGGGTTTTATGTGTGTAACTTTAGAGTAAAAAAGGGGACAAACCCTAGTTCGTTTGGTAGCTTATTAGGACGATTTTAGGGCTTCAAAACCCTATTGTACCTCCTTCAATTCATGTTTTAATCAAGTAAGACTATCTTAATCATTGAACATGTCTTCCTGTTTGATTTTTTATTGTTCTTGCTTTACCTTTAACATGCTTGGCTAAATTTCTTATTGTATTCTGTTAGCCTCAAAATAATGAGTCGAACAATGGAAGTTCGTTCATAACTATCTTAGGTCTCAGTCATTAAATAATTATACGTTGTAATAGGCTACACGGGTAAACGGGCTCTTAAATGTAATCTAACCGGTCACGTGTATCGTCGAAAGCCAAGTATCCGAGCCGCCCCGTAGATATACTAAGTGCATGAAAGCCTCTCGTATTAAGTAAAAATACCCTCTTCCCAAGTTATGGAGAGGGGGTTGGTTCTTGTTAATTCTCATTTGTAATTTTGCAAGTAATCTTCCAATCTTTTTCTTCTCTCTACCTTTCTCTCTCTAACTTCTCTCTACAATTCTTCCATATCTTCTCATCTTATTTTTCTTGTTTCCATAATGAAGTGTAAGTGATTTTGGGTTCCGACATTTGGTATCAGAGCCAAGGGTGGGTTTAGTGGTCCAGTTGTGTGATTTAAAGTTTATTTTGGGATTATAGACGTTTCTTTGGGATCACGTGCCTTGTTTTTTACTACTGTTTCGTTTTTTTTTGCATATTACTCTTTATTTTGAGTGGGCCTCTTTTATACGGTACTAGTTTGAAATAAAATATCAACAGAGGTGCTAAATTGTCTCACAAGTAGTTTTAAAAAAAAAAAAAACTATTTCTAAACAGAGGACCGATCGAGGATCTCAGTTTGGACCAAACGAGGGACTTTTTCACTTGGATCGAACGAGTTTACTTTCCTATAGAATCGATCGAGTGATTTTAGTGTGGACCGAACGAGGGTTTCTTAGCTTGGACCGAACTAGATTTTCCCTAGAGGATCGAACGAGTAATTCCTTCGAGGATCGAACGAGTAATTCCTTCGAGGATCGAACGAGTAATTCCTTCGAGGATCGAACGAGTAGTCTTTTCGAGGATCGATCCGAGGTTTCTTTCAAGACCGAACTAGAGCATTCTTCAGAATCGAACGAGTGAAAATAAAAAAGAGACCATCGGAACAATGAACCATCGAAGAGTAGAAACCTTAAAGGATCGAACGAGCGGTCTTTGCAAGGATCGAACGAGTGGTTTTTCATAGGTCCGAACGAGTATTTTGTTTGAAGACCGAACGAGTACTCGTTCACGTGTTTTCGGTTTTCGGTTTCGAGTGTCGGTAATCTACGTGACTTATAACGTATACCGTTCCGATCGTGTCATCGTTTCGATCAACGTGGTATATTCGGATTTTACCGACGATAACCGATCGAGTTCAAAAGATCAAAAACTTACAATCGTGACTTAGTTTAACATTTCATACGAAGAAGAAAACCAAATAGGAGAAAACACGTTTTTAAAATTTGTTATATTTCCAATTTTCCAACTTTGGCCCCTCAACTTCATAACATTTTTCATTTTTTACATTTAAATTTTAACAAGTTTACTAATAGTCCTTATTTTAAGAAGTTTTTTCAATTTTAACCTTTATTTTCGCGAGACAAGTTTTATTTTTTTAGCCTATAAAAGTCAATAGTTTACTATAAACCCTAGCGTTTTAAAACCTCTTTCATTTTAACCTATAGTTTTCCATACATTTTTCAATTAGGCATTTATATTTTAAAACATTTTCTAAGTTAACCTTCCATTGATTACATATATTTTTTACATTTAGTTTTTTTTTATTTAATTTTCTAGTTATTTTTTTAATCATTTAGTTTAAAATTGTTTAACCGTTAGTCTTCAAGCTCATCAATCGTTATCAAAAGTCTCACATTTTTCAACGACAACAACGATTTCACAGACAACAATATATTTTCACGGTTTTTCTTGATTTAGTAAAATCCCGCGAAATACTCTGGTATTTTCTCGGTTTAGTCAAGATTTGTAAAATCCCGTGAACGTTAATTTTTTCCACAACAACAACAATCACTTTACCTGCTTAAGATCCTACAAATCATTTTCACTTCAATTCACGGTAAAATGGAAACGAAAGATACTTTATATCGTTTTTCAAAATTCGGAAGAACAACAAATGCAACAAATTCAAGACAAAGCAAAAGAAAGTTGCATGGTATCTTTTCGACAACTTCATTCACACCTCAAGCATCTTTCACATGACAACTTAAAAGGAACTCGAATCGAGTCTGGATTCAAACGTGCATTTGCAACACTCTTTGGTCAAGATGTTGAAACATTTATAGGCACAATGTTCCTAAACATGGATCAATTAGAAAAGCAACTTGACAAAGAAGAATTTCAAGAGATTGGATCCATAGCTTCTTTTAAAGTACTCGAGACACAGTTTCAGATGTTCATTAAGTCACGGATTTATTTGGATGATGAATATGTTGACATGATACGCAACAAATTCCTACAATACACTCGACTCGAAATTCCAGAATTCCGTGACACACTGATCCAACACATGGAATCTGTTAAGAAGTCGATTGATGAAAGAGCACAACATAACGGTGTATGAAAAGCTGTGGTGAATGAAAGACAGATTCAGACAACAGAGGATAAGGTTGATACGGGAAAAGCAGTGGATGCTAGTTTGGTTAACACATAAAGCATTGGGACAGAATCCAAAGAGCAGGATACAAGCAGCAGATCAGGGAATGATGCACATGCTGATGATGCAGATCAGACCCATATATGATGAAGATTCAATGGCTGAGGTACAAACAACTGCTGAAATCAATATCTTTGCTACTGGACAACAGCATACTGAGCAGTATCCTGAATTCAATAATGAAGGAAAGGTTGACCAGAATGTTGAACAATGTCATGACACATGTCCTTTGCCTGCTAAATTAACTGATAACCAGACAACTAAACTCTCAAATCAATCTCTTGAATCTAAAAATATTCGTCTCAAAAAGACCGTTGCCCAATTTCAAAAAGATTTTTTAAGAATGGAAGCACATTGTGTTAATCTTAAACTTAAATATCAAAATCAAGCTTTAAAAGAAGGGCAACATGGTCAATTTTTGAAAGTAACAAGTAATGAAGCCAAGGTTAAACATGACATAGATGTAATTGAAACAATAAACATCGAATTGGAACATAAAGTGGCTAAGTTACTTAAGGAAAATGAGACTTTGAAAAGGCATAACAAAGAAATGTTTGATTCTATCAAGACAATAAGAGCTAAGAACATAGAACACACAACTTCTTTGATTGCAAATAATGATAAATTCAAAGCTCAACTTCAGGAAAAAGGGTTTGCAATTGCAGCATTAAAAAATGAGTTAAGGAAATTAACAGGAAATAGTGTGAATACTAAGTTTGCAAAATCGTCAATCTTAGGGAAACCGGCTTTACAACCACGTAGAAACCAATCAGTTGTTAGACAACCGACTGCGTTTAAGTCTGAACGACCTAGTCTTTCAAAGCAACGGTTTGCCTCCCAAGTTGATGTCAATAACGATTTGTCAAAACCAGTCACTACACATTATTTGCCTAAGGAAAGAGAATCTGCTGTTGCAAAACCTCATCACATGATTGCACCTGGCTCATCTAGGTATAGCTCAAATGACATGGTTCATAATCACTACCTAGAGGAAGCTAAGAAAAAGACACAAGAAAGCAGTAGGAATTCAGAACCTAGTGTGATGCCTTCTGCTAGATCACAAAGCACAGCAAATGGTAGCAAACCAAAACCTAGGATCAATAACCAAAAGTCTAGGAATTGGCCTGCATCTAAGAGTAGTTGCGTCACGACAAAGACTGTGCCCATAGCAGAACACTCTAGGAATTCTAGAAGTTTTTCTGACTCCAAACATTTTGTTTGCTCAACATGTCAGAAATGTGTCTTTAATGCCAATCATGATTCTTGTGTAACAAAATTCCTGAATGAAGTCAACTCACGTGCTAAGGTTCCATCCAATAAGACAACAAAAAGATACATACCCGTAGAGCAAACAAGTTTTGCAAAGAAACCAGAAAGACAGATCCCAAAAAGACACAGGTCTTCAATCAAAAAGACTTCCGTTGTCCATGAGAAAACAATGACTCCTAGATCTTGTCTTAGGTGGAAACCGACGGGTAAAGTGTCATCGTAGCAGAGGAAGGACTCAGAGTTTGGTTGCGAAAACGAAAGATATCTCAGAAAATAGGGCTTCAAGGAATTTTGAACTGATGATCTCAAAATGATGTCTGATCACAACAGTTCAGACCTCGCACCACAACGACAAGAGATGTCTGTTGAAAATGTCTCTTCAGGCCTCGTTCCTCAAGGACAAAAGGCGCAAATTTTATGACAACGTCTGACCCGTGCCCCCCAAGACAAAAGTTGTAACCAACAGCAGTAGAAGACAGATTCGTCACAACAAGGGTTAGAATTTCTCTTCAGTCCTTTACTTGAAGAATATTACAATCCCGCACACGGTCTCGCTGAGGAAAACAACAATGATCAAGCACCGAATGCATCATTTCAAGAAAATGAATTTATCAATCCTTTTTGTACACGGTATAAAGAAAATGGTGAAGCCCTCCTATTACACATGTAATACCGATGTGCATTCATTTCAACCATAAAGTCATGATTACCGATGACAGAGATCATCCATTAGAACAATGTTCGTGGAAATCCAACCTAGCCAGTTTCAAACAAGACTGTTTGCTTGCCACAATCCTGAAATGTGTATGTTCGCACTCACGGTGAGTATTGTTGGAACCGAAGAACATTAAGAGGGACAATGGCTGATCTGCATGGATTCGAAGCAATTCAGGAAAACTTCAACAGTTCGACAAGACTCAAACTGGGAACTAGTCGACAAACCATTTGGCAAGATGATTATAAAGCTAAAGTGGTTATGGAAGAACAAAAAGGATGAAGATCAACTGTAATTCCTCAACAAAGCGGACTTGGTAAGCTAAAGGTGTATGCTCAGAAGACGGTGTATTTGAAGAATCAGTGCACCAGTTGCTCGCTTGGAAGCATTCGATTTTGTTCCCACAGCAGAACACAAGTCTTTCCAATCTATCAGATGACGTGAAACGGCATTCGTAATGTCACTAAAGGAGGATGTTTATGTTGCTCAACAAGAAGGGTTCGTTATCCAATCTCCAAAAGAAGTCTACCTTCTAAGGAAACTTTGTATGGATTAAAAGCAAAGCTCCAAAGCTGTACGATGAACTATCAACTTCCTGAGTCCAAACGGCTTTACAAAAGGTACAATGACCAACTTTAATTCAAGATAACATACTGGGAGGATATCTACTTGTGCAATTAAAAAAAAAATAAAGATAAATATTTAGATTTACGTTGATGACATAATTTATGGGTCTACAAACCTAATATTCAAAGATTGAACAAGTTAATGCACCAGTAGATTTGAAATGTCCTTAATGGGGGAGATGAAATTCTTTTAGGACTTCAGATCCACCAGACCCAAAGGGTATTTTTATCATTCAGGCCAAGTACGCTTTAGAAAAACTGAAAAAGCACTATATGGACAATTGTAACTCCATTGGTACACCAGTGGCTACAAAACCCAAACTAATGTAGACTTGAGTGAAACCCGTAACCAATCTGATTATCGTAGTAAAATCGTCACTCATGTACTTGACATCTATTAACCAGACATAGTGCAAGCAGTATGCAATTGTGCACGTTTATCAAGCACGACCAACTCAAAAGCACCTCAAGGAGGTTAAAAGAATCTTTAAATACCTAAAGGGTACCATTAACATGGGCCTCTGGTATCCAAAGGATTCTAGCTTTGAACTAACAGCATTTTCAGACGCTGATCATGCCGGATGCATTGATACTCCGGAAAAGCACTTCGGCGGGATACAGTTTCTTGTGATAAGCTAGTAAGTTTGATGTCAAAGAACAAAACTCACTACAATGTCTTCACAGAGCAAGTACGTGGCGTTATCTGCAAGTTGTGCTCAAGTAATGTGGATGAGGACACAGCTTCAGGATTATGGCTTCAACTACAACAAAATACCTTTGTATTGCGACTCTCAATCAGCCATAGCAATCTCATAGCAACCCAGTACAAACCTACCAAACAAACACATCCATACACGGTATCACTTCATAAAGGAACAGTTGAGCATGTATAATTGAATTATATTTTGTCAGAACTGAATACCAATTAGATGACATTTTACGAAAGCCCTTCCTGAGGATCGGTATTAAGTACCTTTCAGAAGGTTGTCATGAGATGTTGACTCCAGCTGAACTTGAGGTTTGACAAATGAGTCTGCATGATATCATCAATCAAACATCACCATGTACATATTTAGAAAAACAAAATACAAAAATATAAAACCTAAAAAGAAAATACAAAAACAAAAAAACAGAAAAATTTTCAAAAAGATTCTTCTCGACATGTCTCTTGGAATCGATAACATTTACGTGCTTAGAAATATCGATTAACATTGACACTGGTGTGTAAATGAAGTTCGAGGAGAGTTTTCAAATAGTTTCAAAACATGTCCCATTTCTAATTTTCTAAAATGGCTATATGTGCAAATATCCAAACATAACCGGACTTCAAATAAAGGAAGGTTTAAAACTTAACCTCCCTACGAGAACAATTAACATTTCACCGTCCTTGACTGTTCCTACAAGACATTCCAATGTTTTTAGCTCAAAAAAAGGAAGTGTACGTTTCAGTGCGCTTACCCTTACAGTTAGAAGAGAAATCCGTCAAACTATCATGGTTTTTCTAAAGTTGAACACAGATTTTTCAAAAATTTCCTTGATGACAATTCAAAATCTTTCAAAATTCTGTGTTCAACACTCCATCCCTCACATGTTTTTCAAAAGACAACAATTTCTCAATTTGTCCTATTTTTGAGGGGAGTTTATCGAAAAACAAAGTTTGAATGTTCTGATACATCATCACGACCATTCTATGAATTCAAACCATTATCAAAATGTTTCCAAACCATTCAATGCTGACCATATTTTTCTCCCACAAATTTTTCAAGACAAATTTAATCACAAGGTATTTCAAAAACTAAGTGTTTTAATTATTTAAAAAAGGGGAAAAATGTAATTAAAATAGATATAATCGCTTCATTGTGCTGAACAAAAGAAAAGGTTTCTTATGTTCGATCATATACCCAACAACAACTAATTCACGACGATATCTGAAGTCATAAGGTGTTAGGTTGGAATCAATCCTATGATCGCAACCAGAACCGGAAGATCTACCAAGGATATTTCCAAAGATTAAAAATAGCAGTCTTAGGTATGATTGGATTTGAATGTAAAAAGGAATAATTGCCGACTAAGAATGAGTTAACACTGGAACAATCACAACAAGGTTTGTAATTGACGTATTGGTAAGCATTGAAGGCTTGATTAATAAAAGAAATGTTGATAAAGGGACTAAAGAAAGAACCCTCCACACACTTAAGGTAGAACCCGGTTAATACATAAGCTTTCAAATCACAAGTTGATTTGCTGACATTGAAATGACATCATGGACCCAGTGATGCAATGCACAACCCTTCTCAAGCCATGCGGTTTCTCTTAACATAAACTTGTCTCATTTGTCACGGAGATACACACTTATCTATTGACATCTCCATTCCAAGATCGTTGATATTTGAATAGTGGCAATATGCTCCAGCCTCCCGATACTAAAACAAAATGCACTAATCTAGTCTAGAGCCAATAGATCAATAAAATATCTTAAGACCATTTCATTACAAACACTTGTTGAACATCATCAGGTTTTCACAAGCTGTTATCAAGAGTCCTACGCAATAACATTGTGATAATTGTCCAGAACATCCGATGATACTAATAGTTTCACAAGAAGTATGAAATCCCTGCTTGGCCAGCATCAAAACAAGCTCCTTGGTAGGTGACTTGCGGATTCGATATGAATCAAACTTTGACAATTGAATATCGATTTGGTCCAGTAAATAATTGTCGGTTATGAATGTTGATAAAAATGACACTCTCAATTGTTACAAAAACTCTTCTAACGATTGACCCGTCGATTGATTACAAATCAATTTTTCTCATTTATCACTAACGTAAACCTACTGGTCAAACGTGGTAACGGCAACCTCAATCCCCATTTCAAATGCTCAATCTACGAAGCACATACAATCTAGAAAGCTCAAGATTTAAAGACAAAGACTTCCGCTAACTCTGATTTTGAAGCTTTCAAGAAAATGCAAAATTTGAGCATGTTTGTCAAAACAAAAGATCGCAAGATGCAAAGACAGAAAGACAAGACGAAAGCTCAAAGTCAAGATCGCAAAGTCCAGAAGGAACAAGCCACAACAAATAACGAGACAAAGACCAGAACACTCGACTTAAACGACAAAAGCAATCTCACTGAATCTCATAACGGGTTCACAATGAACTCACTTCGGGGGAGATTGTTTAGCCTCAATTTCTTATTGAGTCAATAAAGGAAGCTCGTTCCCTGTTCAAGACCTCACTTCGGGAATTGTTTAGCCTCATTTATTGAGTCGAACAAGAAGTTCGTCACTCTACGATGAAACTTCGTCTTTAATTAGTTAACGATGGTAATAGGATATTATCAGGAATCCGGCCTCGATATTTACATCTAATATTGTATATGTTTTCGGGTTTAATCCAAGCAAACCCGAGCCCGGTCCTATTAAATATCCCGCGCGCATTTTAACGCGACGGAGTTATATAAGCTTTTTCTTCCATAGAAAAAGCTAGTTGTTTCCATTTCTAAATATTTTTCTTTTTCCATATTCTCTCTCATTTCTCTCTCCTCTTTCTCTCTCTAAACAACTCACTCTCTTTATCTTTTCTAGTTCGATTCGTGTATGTTATATGTTATGAAGTGTTAGCGGGATCCTACAGTAAGTATTGGTTGGCAAAAGTACCAACAATCATTGTATGTGCCGAGAATATCGTTCGTATCCCCTGTGAAAGATTCATTAATTTGTTCACGTGAAGGAAGCAACCGGGGACATGAGCTTGTCTGCACATTCTCTCATAATCCAAACACAAGAATACATGCTAAAGGATGTCCAAGTTTTTCTTTTGGCAACATGCTACAATCAAAAGGAGGTAGAAGACAATCGGAGAAGAGCTACTTAAGGATGAACAATATTTCGAAAATTTCCTGAAGTATTTCATGATGACTGCCGCTCTTCCTCCGACACGACAAGTGGAATTCAATTGTTTTGATACCTGTGCTGCACCGTAGGCCGCCCTTATCGATTGGCACCTTCTGAAATGAAAGAGTTGTCGGAGCAACTAAAAGAACTATCTGACAAAGGCTTTATAAGACCTAGTTCCTCACCCTGGGGAGCTCCCGGTCTTGTTTGTCAAGAAGAAGGACGGATCATTTCGAATGTGCATTGATTACCGAAGAAATGAATAAACTACGTTGAAGACCATATCCCGCTCCCAAGAATTGATGATTTATTTGATTCAGCTTCAAGGTCGAGTGTCTACTCGAAGATCGACCTAAGTAGTGTTATCACCAACTGAGGGTTCGAGAAGAAGACATTCCAAAGACCGCTTTTAGAACCCGTTACGGCAAATAATGAATTCAAGTTAAGCCATTTGTTGACAAACGCACCTGCCATATTTATGGACCTTATGAATCGGGTGTGCAATCCATATTTGGATAAATTCGTGATTGTCTTTATTGACGATATTATGATATATTCAAAGAACAAGTAAGAACACGAAGAGCACCTTAAGCTAATCTTAGATTCCTAAAGTACAGTTCCTTGGTTACGTGATTGATAGTGAGGGCATTCATGTGGATTCCCGCCAAAATCGAATCTTAAAGATTGGGCATCCTAAGTCGCCAACAGAGATTCATCAATTTTTAGGTCTTGCTGGGTATTATCGAAGATTCATTGAAGGGTTTTCGAAGATTGCCAAACCAATGACCAAGCTCACCCAGAAGAAGGTCAAGTTTGAGTGGGGTGATAAACAAGAAGCAACTTTTCAACTGTTGAAGCAGAAGTTGTGCAGTGCACCAATCCTGGCCTTACCTGAAGGAAGCGAAGATTTTTATCGCATACTGCTATAGCTTCAAAGAAGGGTTTGGGCGCTATTTTAAATGTAAAGAAAAAGGTGATCTGCTTATGCTTCACGCAACTGAAGATTCATACAGAACTATACGACTCATGATTTGGAACTTGGAGCAGTAGTGTTCGCTCTCAAGATTTGGAGCACTACCTGAGGAACCATGCAACGATGTTCACTGATCATAAGAGCTACAAACACATTCTTAATTCAGAAAGAGTGAACATGAGGATACATCAATTGTTTTGAGTTGCTCAGTGATTACGATTATGAAATTTGTTATCACCCAGGAAAGGCAAACATTGTTGCTGATGCTCTAAGCAGGAAGGAGAGAGATCAACCATTAAGAGTTTGAGCCTTAGTCATGACTATTGGCTAGGATCATCCCAAACAAATTGAATGCACCGAACTGATGAACGAAACCAGAGAACATCAAGAACGAAGATGTTGGAGGCATGTTACTTGAAAATGCTAAGGATCCGGAGAAAGTTAGAACAGAAAAGTTGGAACCGTGTGCGGATGGAACTCTATGCTTCAATAGCAGGAGTTGGTTACCATGTTATGGCAACTTGAGGACTGTGATTATACACGAGTCTCAGAAGTCAAAATACTCTATTCATCCGGGTTCTGACAAGATGTACCAAGATATGAAGAAGCTATATTGGTGGCCCAATATGAAAGCCGACATCGCCACCTATGTTAGCAAGTGTTTGACCTGTGCTAAGGTCAAGGCCGAACATCAAAGACCATCAGGATTGTTGGTACAACCCAAGATACCTGAATGGAAGTGGGACAACATCACTATGGATTTTGTCACGAAGCTTCCTAAGTCGTCGCAAGGCTACGACACCATTTGGGTGATTGTTGACCAACTCACTAAGTCTGCGATCTTCACACCGATGAGAGAGACTGATCCTATGGATAAACTTGCAAGAATGTACCTAAAGGAGGTTGTTACGAGGCATGGAATACCTGTTTCAATCATTTGTGATTGTGACCCGAGGTTCGCATCCAATTTCTGGAGGTCACTTTAGAACGCTTTGGGTACTAATTTGGATATGAGTACTGCGTACCATCCACAAACAGACGGGCAAAGCGAGAGAACTATCCAAACTCTCGAGGATACGCTACGTGCTTGCGTGATCAACTTTGGAAAAGGTTGGGTTAACCATTTGCCGTTGGTCGAGTTTTCATATAACAACAGTTATCACGCTAGCATTAAGGTCGCACCATTCGAAGCACTTTATGGTCGGAAGTGTCGTTCACCTGTTTGTTGGACCTTTCAAGGTGATAGAAAAGGTTGGAGACGTTGCTTACAAGCTCAAGCTTCCAGAAGAGCTAAGCAGAGTTCACAATACATTTCATGTATCCAATTTGAAAAAGTGCTATGCCGACGAACCGTTAGCGTTCAATGTAAACGGGCATCAAACAATTAAATGTTTACATCAAGCAAGTGTTAAATAATTATTTTGAGAATAATTATGATCTTTATTCATTGTATTTTTATTGGTTGCGTAAATTAATTACGTTTCGCGATAAATTGCGTTTAGGCACACCCAGAACCACCAAAACTTTTCTACGCTTCAACAAATACCCACTTTTATACCCAATACATAAAAGTTACAAAAATATATCACATATATCTCTCTATGGCTGGATTTCTAGCAATGGATACAAAGAAATATGAAAAAAAATTTGCAACTTGGTTTTGTACTACACTACACCATTAATCCTAACCTTTACTTGTTCCTTTGACCAAAGACAAAGACCAATGACTTCCCTAAGACCCTCATGGTGTCCCTTGACCAAGTAAACTCATCCTTGACTAGCTTAAGACTATATATGAATGTATACTTGCAAGTATACACATAGATAACAAAAACACTTAAACAAAAATCAAACCATTCTCCCTTTTTCCTCTTTGTTGGTCACGGCAAGAAACACAAACACAAACCCTCCATAAATTTTTATTCTACAATATTTACAAACACTTACACATCATTCCTAAGATATACTAAGATGATTTGAAGCATTGGTTAACCATTTGTAAGTGTGGAAACAAGAAAAGGAAGATTAGGGTTTCTAGTTGGATTAGGGTTTTGAAAGTTTGCAAGCTTTGGTTTAAAGGCTAAACAAGGGTTTAGCACACATTTTTCATCATCATACATCATCACTAAGGTTACCTAAAACCTTTATCTTTTCATTTTCATGATTATATGTATATATGATGTTTACATAGCAAAATCACCATTAGGACCTTTTTAACATGTAAAATGTATTTTACTTGTTGTCATTATTTTGTACACTTATTCATAAGATATGTTGTTGATAACATCATTTTAAAATGGACACATAAGTATTTTACACTCTTTGTTAAGCATAAAAAAGGTGTATGTACAAAATTAGGGTTTTAAAGGCTTTTTAATATGTTACAAGTAAAAGTATGGCAAATGGCATGTTAATCTTGTTTATGGACTTTTGGTTATGTTATATGAACACTAAAATAAGGTTATA
>BQNB010088874.1:5838-27547 GCA_026074375.1 Tanacetum coccineum
CTAAGGGGGGTAAATTTTTTGGTTTTCTAAGTGTGTTTATGACATTGCGTGAGGACACAACAATAACGTAGTATGGGGGATTTTGATATGTGCCTAAACACATACTACCTCCGTCCCAAAATTATTGTCCAGTTTTGACTTTCTGAGTCTTTCTTTGTCAACTTTGACCTTAAATAATTTTGTTTATGTTACATAATACTTGATAAAAATTATACCAATGAAAAATACATTTAAAACTCAATCCATTCATATATTATGCATCAAATATTAAATAGCACAAACAAAAATATTTAAGGTCAAAGTTGAGAGAGAAAGACTTAGAAAGTCAAAAGTGGACAATAATTTTGGGACGGAGGTAGTATCTTTTATTTCTTAATATAAAGCTAAAAAGACCAATAATGAACGATAAATACATAAAAATGTAGTGTATTTGTTTTTATTGTGAATTGTGTCTTGTAGGTATTGGATATTCAACAAATGGACGAAAATAAAGCAAAACAGACAAAACCGAGCACGAGAATGGAAAGAGCATATGAAACCGAAGCCGAAGGCGTATACATCTTTAAATGGACTAACCCGGACCCATTTAATGGGCCGGGTCAGCCCATTATGATTTATACTATTAAAACATAAGCCCTTTCTTAATAAACCTTATGTATTAACCAAGTCCATTTACTAAATCCAAGCCATAACCCTTTAACCCAAGACAAAGCCCAATCAAAATACCCGGATCCAAAATCAAAAACTTATAACACAGTCAAAAGAAATCACTGTTCACGTTTCTTCTCCCTCCCATTTTCACCATTAAAGAAGTAACCACAGGTAAAATCAATCCACCTCATTCAACTCTCACGCTTACGAGCTTTTGGGAAGGGCCTCCTGACACTCCTTACACAACAATACCACGCTGGCAATCCTAAGCACTATCATTGGTTGTTGAGACGTGTAGAGATCCAAGGGCTCAAATGATTAGATTTGGGATCAAGGGTTGAGATCAAAAGGAAGGGAGACGCTCCTGAAGGCCTAGAATCTTCCTCTCATCACTATAAATAGGAGGGAATTCACACAGAGAGAGATATCTAGTTTTAGGAGTAGTGTATTTTAGCTAATGTAATTTTCTGCTTATTAATGTAATGTTTCCTTTAAAGCTTGTAAACTTTTCATGTAATTAATAAAATTCAAGTTTCATTTATAATTTGTTTTTTACTACTGTTTTTAACTCATAAACAAAAAAAAAAAAAAACATTTGTCCTAAATATGTTTTAAATTACCTTAATAGCACATACTTTCTAACATAATTCTTATAAGTCAAGCTTATTAAGTTTAGCTAATAAGCTCATTACTCAAGTTACCTTAAAAGGGTGCTAAATAACCATTTGGAGGATATGCCATTCTGTGAAGCTTATTCAGAAGCTTATTATTAAGCTAGCTTGTTGATTTAAGCTCTTAAGAGCATTTAAGTCCTTGTTTAGCTGGGACAAATGTACTTCTCATTTTTCACTTTTTAGCTTTATTTTTCTTTTTTAGCTTATTCACTTGCTTATTATGCTTAATTCTGCTTATTTCATGCTTAATTGTTCTTATTCAGAGTTAATATAGCTTAAACTATCTTATTTCTTAATTTTTAGCTTAATTTAGTAGCTTATTCAATTGTGCTTATTAATCCTTAGAATTTGCTTAATTGTATTTAGTAATGTTAGATCTCAATCTGTTTTCACAAATATGCAGCTTATTAAGTCTTTTTAAGCTTAAAAATGGAATTTAAGATCTCAAAGGGGTGTTTGGCACAAGCAGATTTAACTTAGTTAAAACTGCTTGTGACTCTTTTGGTCATTAGGACAGGCTTAGTGAGCTTAAATTTGGTCTTAGGGTTAGTTTTAATAAGCATTGATTGAGTTTTTCTTAATTTGTCTAGTTGTTTTATCATATCCTCATTTCTGTCTTATTAAATGGTGTTTCAAACTGCTTATTAATGAATGTAAGTTTAAGGAGTGGTCATTGTTCTCATATTAAGCTTGATTTGAATTCAATACACATTTGTTTTTAAGTCATAAATCCTAGGAATTGCTTGTTAAGTTTTTGAACTAAAAAAATCTGTCTTAATTTCTTAAAAAGCCAAAAATAGTTTGTGAAATGTCATCTTTTTAAGTCTTTTTGCTAGCTTTAATTCTTAGTTAATTTTCTTAAGTTTAGCTTATTTGAGTCATCTTAGTATGAATCTTAATCTGTTTGAAGCTTTTAGCTTATGATGAGAGCTTATGTGCCCTTAATTCTAGCTTAAAAACTGTCAAAAGTCCTTTTAAGTCTAACTTTAAGGTCTGCTATCTTAATATCTTTTTGAGTCTTTTCAGCTTATTTTAGTTGCTTATTGTGGAAACCTAAAGATCGTTGGATCGTTTAAGCTCAGGTTGTTTAGACCATTATCTAAGATAATATCAATGTTCATAAGTTATAAAAACATAGTGGAATAAGAACAAAGATATTCAACAAGGTGTTCTTCATTAATAACCAAACGTTCTACATAGCCCTAATTCTAGATGATCAATTCTAAAATGATTACTCTAACTAGTAACAGGAATCATAGATTCTTGAGGCTTAAACAAACAAACCCTATGCGTCCATTAAAGGACTTGATGCCTAGACACACACACACACACACCTTTACTGTGTTTACATCTTTTTTCTATGTTTAAACCTACACACCTAATACCCTTTATATAGAGGGATATTAAGGCTTACAAAGGAAGCTAATCAATAGATAAGGAAACTATTTAAATTACATTAAACCACATTAATATGTTCCCTAATTATCTTGTAGAATATTTGACCAAATCTTCATATTTCTCCACCAGCTTGTAGAGTTTTATAATGACGAATTTGATCCTTTTGTTTCATTCTTTTATTCATTTTGTCTCATCAAATCAAGAATCCCAACAATCTTCCCCTATTTGATGATGACAAAATAAACAAAGTCGTGTACGAACTTCATCATAAAGCCAAAGCTTCCCCTGAAGTTGAGATGTAATCATCTTCCTGAATGAAACAAAACTTCCAAGCTTCCTTTGTATCATGTCACCACATATAATAAACTGCAAATCAATAACCTGTAATCTTCTTCCCCTTTTTGTAATCATATAATAGGAGTCTTCTGTAGATATGCAACTTGGATCATAACAGCTACCAACCATATACCACAACTACTAATCCACCTTCCGATACTCAAAATACCCGCCACGAAGCATAATGTCGAAACCCAAAATCACCTTCACTTCACCATGATGAACAAGAAAATAAGATGAGATAAATATGAAAGAAATTTTAGAGAGAAGTTAGAGAGAGAAATGTAGAGAGGAAAATGAGATGGTTGAATTCTTGCAAATGAGAAATGAACAAATGAGAATCAACACCATTTTCCATAGTGGAAAATGGTATATATACCCTACACAACTACATGGGGCGTGTGGGCTTTTACTTAGGCCGGGCTCGGGATTGACTTGGGCTTTAGCCCGATACACATACAATATTAGCTTACATTTACGAGCCCGTTTACCCTTCTAGCCTATTACAACGTATAATTAATTAAGTGACCGAGACCTAATATAATGAACGAACTTCCTTGTTCGACTCAATATTTTGAGGCTAACAATCTCCCCCGAAGTGAGTTCATTGTGACACTCCTTCATGAGATCAATGAGATTGCTTTTGTCGTTAAGATCTTGTGGTCTTGGTCTCTGAATTCGTTGTAGGCTTGTTCCTTCATGCTTTGTGATCTTTGATCTTGAGCCTTTGTCATTGTCTTTCGACTTCGTCTTTATGTCCGAGATCTTTAAATCTTTTCCTTGCTTGTCTTGATCATCTTTGCCACCTTGCGATCTTGTGTCTTGACCAACATGCTCATACTTTGCATCATCTTGAAAGCTTGCTAACAATCTCCCTTGATAGACTTGATATCTTTGAAGGAAGATCTTGTATATCAGAGTTTGTGCGGAAGTCTTTGTCTTTAATTCTTGAGCTTTCATGATTCTTGAATCTTGATGCTTATAGAATGTCTTTGTAGTGTCCTTTGTAGTTTGAGCATAAAGCATGTGGTAATGAATTCCGACTCCAGCGGAATGAGGAATCAACCATCTCGCATTCTTTATGTAACCTGATAATAAAACAGTTAGCAATAAAACTAGTGGACGAATATGGCTTTGGTCAATCATTCCGGATTTGGTTAGATTAACCTTCGTTCCGTAGTACCGTTTTTACATATAAATACTGTATCAAATTGATCAGGTAGATTCAAAGAATCTCCTTGACAGGGTTTCCAGCTCATAGCATAGGTCTTCTAAAACACCGATGTATTTAGATTTACCATGCTTTCATTGTTCTCATTACCGAATGTATCAAAGCAGAACAACACGATAAAGAGTGAATCAGATAGTTTACTATCTTCTGATTAGCGACAATTCATTTCCTAGAAACAAGTTTGATTCACATTGAATCGTACCATCATTTCTTTCCAGTTGACACAAGTTTGATTCATATAGAATCTCGCAAGTCACCTACCAAGAGCTTGTTTGATGTTGGCTCAAGCAGGATTTCCATCTTCATTGTGAGTACATAAGTATCACTCGGATGTTCTGGCACAATCACAAGGATAATGCTAGACACTTTTTAACACTTGTGAACTTATTGTGTTTCAACAAGTGTTAGAAATGAATGTGTCCTAATGAGATTTATTTTATGTGATCTCTTTGGCTCTAGACTTGATTAGTGCGTTTTGGTTTTAGTAATCGGAGGCTGGAGCAGACTGCCACCTATTCAATATTAACTAACTCAGAGTGAGAAAGTCAATAGAAGTCGTGTGTATCTCCGTGACAAATGAGACAAGTTTCTTTTGAGAGAAACTCGAATGGCTGGGGAGGGTTGTGCATTGCATCACTGGGTCCATGATGTCGTCTTCAATGTCAGCAATCAACATTGTGATTCTGACAGCATATGTATTGACCCGGTTTCTGCCTAAGTTGTGTGGAGGGCTTCTTTCTTTAGACCCTTTATCCATACATTTCTTTTTCATTCTTCAACCCCTTCAATGCTTACCAAGACGTCATTACTAACACCTTGTTGTGATTGTTCCAGTGTTAGCTCAATCTTAGTCAGCATTCTTCCCTTATACACATTCATCTCCAATCATACCTAAGGACTGCTATTTCTAACTATGGAGTGTCCTTGGGTAGATCCCTCCGGTTCTGGTTGGATCATAGGACATATACCTAGACCTTTACCACCTTATGAACTTCAGAATCGATCACATGAAAGAAGATGTTAATGGGTAATGAGATCGTAACCATAAAAACCATTTCCCGAATAGCACTTGAGTCTTTAAAATTTTTTAGATCAAATTCAAACAGCGTATTTAATTACATTTCCCCTTATTTTAAATTCAAAGTCACTTAGATTTTGAAATACTGTGTAGATTAAAATTTGTCTTGAAATGGCCATGGGGAAAAGTTTAAAGCTATCATGAATATTTGGAACTGTGTTATCTTGCACCCCCTCAATTTTACATATGTTGACACCAATAAAATGTAAACAAAGTTGTAAAATTCGATATAAATTTGAGTTGAAAACTTAGTCATACTATAACTATCATTCTATTGAATTGTAATTATTAATCTTGGTGCATAAAAGAGACTTTTTTAGGAATGGTTTGAATACATATGAATGGTCATGAATTGATGTATCCAACTCATTAAACTTTGTTTTTCATATACTCCCCCCTATGAAAAGAATGGAGTGTTGAACCACAATTTTGAAATATCATGAATTGTTCAGTGAGAAATTCTTGGTAAAAAATGTGGTTTAAACAACAATTTGAAAAAAACATCATGTTAGAAGACTTCTCTTCCAACTCTAAGGGTAAGCGCACTTATGCGTAAACATATCCTTTTTCTTGAGCCTTAAAACTTTGGAATGTCTTGTAAGAGAACAGCTCCAAGGACCAAAAAAACGTTGAATTTCTTGTTGTTAGGAATAAGTTATCTTTATAGATAAACTTTCCTTTATTTGAAGTCCGGGTTGTACGTACTGATATTTTGCACATAAGCCCATAAGAAAAATTAGAAATGAACATTTTTGTAAGCATACTTGAGAAACTCCAGTTCGAACTTCAATTACATGCCCGTTCGATGTTAATCAATATTTCTAGGTACGTAAATGTTATCGATTCCAGAGACATTCTAGAAGAATATTTTTTGAAAACATTATCTTCTAATATTTGTTGATTTGTATTTCTTTTTGAAATTTTATATTTTTGTATTTTTCTTGTTTTCAAAAATATGTACTGTTGATTATGATGAAGTAATCAAGCATATTCTTTTGTCAGCAACTCCAGTTCTGCGAGTCACAAACATCTCATACCAATTCGGTACTGACGAGATAACTGAATACCTTTCTCTTCGGAATGGCTTTAGTGAAAGCAGGTCAGCCAAATTGTAATTCAGTTCTGACAAATACAATTTCAATTATACCGTATCAACCCTGTTCTTTATAAGTGTATACCAGATATGTGATGATTGCCTTGGTACGGAGTACGCACAAGGGTTGCATGATATTGCTATGGCTGACTGAGAATCGTAGACAAACAGTAAATTTTGTTGTATTTGAAGCCATACTCTTAAACTGTGTCCCGCATCCACATTACTTGAGCACAACTTGCAATAATAGCCACATATTCAGCCACTGCGGATGACATGCAAGTACAGTATTTTGCTTCTTTGACATCAGCTGACTAGCTTATCACCTAAGAAACTGGATTCCTCCAGAAGTGGATTTTGCGAGTATCAACGCATCCGGCATGATCGACATCTGAAAAAGCTGTTAGTTCAAAGCTAGAACCCGTCGGATACCAGAGTCCCATGTGAATGGTAACCGCTTAAGTAGCGAAAGATCCTTTTCACCTCTTTTGAGGTGTGTTTCAGTCGTCCTTGCTTGATATCCATGCTACAATAACATACTGCTTGCACTATGTCTGGTCTACTAGAAGTCAGATACATGAGTGAACCCCAATTTTGCTAATCGGTAGTCAGTTTGGTTCAATCGGGTTTCACCACTCAGTTCTCAGTCTAAATTTTAGGTTCGTAGCCATTGGTGTACAATGCTTTGTCCTTTTTCCATACCATAGTTTTTTTCAGAATCCTAATATATTTGGCCTGATGGATAAAAATATTTTTTAAAAAAAAACTGCGTAGGGATTGGTGGATCTGAAGTCCTAAAAAGAATTTCATTTCCCCTATTAAGGACATCTCAAATCTACAATGCATTTAAATTTTCAAAACTTTTGTAAAATTTAGGGTTTGGGAACGGAAAAAATAATTCACAACGTAAATCTGCACAAGTAAGATATGTCCTCGCCCTATTTTTTCGTGAAAAGGGTCGTGTCCAATGATACATTAGTGAAACCTTTAGAAAATCATGATTATTAAGAGTTCATCCATACCAGAGCTCTCGGAGCTTGTTCAATCCATTAGAGCTGTTCCTTATACGTAAAACTTTGTTGGATTGATCATGATCAACGAATCCGTTCGGTTGTGCAAGTAAACCTCCTCATCAATGGACCATCAAGAAATGCGTTTTTTTTTACGTCCATCTGATTAAATTGAAAAGACTTGTGTGCAGCATATCGAAATAATATCCTGACAGCCACCAAGCGAGCATCTGTAGCAAATGATTCTTCAAAATCCAATACCTCTCCTGATCATAACCCTTGCTTACAAGTCGTGCTTTGTTGCGATTACAGTTTGGTCTTCATCTTTTTGTTTTCCATAACCACTTTATAGAGCTGATTACGTTCTTTGGCAAAGGTTGTTCACGAGTTTCCCAGACTTGAAGTCTTCAAACTGATGAAAGTTCTTCCTGCATTGCTTCAATCCATGCAGAATCAGCCATTGCCTCCTTAATGTTTTTCGGTTCAGCAGTACTCACGGTGAGTGCGAACATACACATTTCAGGATCTGTTGCAAGTTGTGTCTTGTTTGCACTGGCTTGGATGGATTTCCATGAACTTGAGTTAACGGGTGATCTTTTGTCCATTGGTATTCGGAATCTTGAGGTTGATGGAAGGTATGCATATTTGAATTACCAATATTGCGTGAGGAAGACTCAACATGTTCGTGTACCGGTGTACAGAAAGGATTGGTAAATTCTGCTTGATTATCATTGTTTTCCTCAGCATGAACATTTGTTTGAGTTGTCGGTTCTGATGTAGGGTGAATATTCGTTGAAGGGTGTGTGTCTTGTGGAGCAGAATTATCGGTGGGAGAAGATGACTTGTTGACGACGAGTAAGTACCATCATGAAAATTCAGCATACAAAGGACCCCGAAAAGAAGATCCAAACTCTTGTTGTGATAGAACTGTTGTTATCTGCTGAAAGGATAGAAACATTTTGTAGTTTTCTGGTGCAGAGGGTCAGGGTTGTCATAAAACTGAGCGCCTTTTGTCGTTGGGAAACGAGGCCTGAGTGTCATTAATCAACAGACGACCTCTTTGCATTAGATGAAAATTCCTTGAAGCCTTGGTTTCTCAGATATCAGTCTTTTCAACAACCAAACTCGGAGTCCTTCCGTTGTAGGATTTAAAGATGTACCTGCATGTATGTTAAGTAGTTACTGCATTGACATCAAGAGTTTGTTTGCATTCAACTGGTTCGTGATATCGTCATTTGACCATTTAATCGGGGTTCACTGTCAACCCTTGGTTTGTCTAGAGTGAATATATTTCCAGTAGGAATCCACTTAGAACCATACTGTCATTGAAAAGTTTTACCCCAGTCGGTTTCCGACCTAAGACAAGATCTAGGAGTCATATTTTCCTCAATGACAACGAAGTCTTTTTTTAATTAAGGACCTGTGTCCATTTTGGAATCAGTCTTTCTGATATTCTTTGCACAAAACTTGTTTGCTCTACGGTTTGAATCTCGGTTGTTGTCTTCTGGATGGAACCTTAGCACTGAGTTTGACTTCATTAAGGAATTTTGTTACACAAGAAATCATAGATTTGCATTAAAGAACACATTTCTGACATGTTTAATCAAATAAATGTTTTGGAGTCAGAAAAAATTTCTAGAATTCCTAGAGTGTTCTACTATGGGTACAGTCTTTGTCGTGACACAACTACTCTTAAGATGAAGGCCAATTCTAGACTATTGTAATTTGATCCTAGGTTTTGGTTTGTTACCATTAGTTTTGCTTTGTGATCTAGCAGAAGGCATCACACTATGTCTAGAATTCCTACCGCTTTCTTGTGTCTTTTTATTAGCTTCCTCTAGGTATGATTATGAACATTCATTTGAGATATACCTAATGAGGCTAGGTGCAATCATGTTAATGATAGTGTTTGGGGGGAACAGCAGTATGATCTTTTCCATATGAAATAATGTGTAGTGACTGGTTTTGACAAATCGTTATTGACATCAACTTGGGAGGCAAACCGTGGCTTTGAAATTCTAGGTCGTTCAGACTTAAACGCAGTCAGTTTTCTAACAACTGATTGGTTTCTACGTGGTTGGAAGCCGGTGTTCCCTAAGATTGACTATTTTGCAAAACTTAGTATTCCACACTATTTCCTTTAATTTCCTCCTAACTCATTTTTAATGCTGCAATTTCAAACCCTTTTCCTGAAGTTGAGGCTTTGAATTTATAAATTTGCAATCGAAAGAATTGTGTCTTCTATGTTTCTTATCTCTTATTGTCTTGATAAAATCAAACATTTCTTTGTAATGCCTTTTTAAAGTCTCTTTTCTCAGTAACTTATCCACTTTATGTTCCAATTCGATATTTATTGTTTCAATTACATCGATGTCATGTTTAACCTTGGCTTCATTACTTGTTTTACTTTAAAAAATTGACCATGTTGGCCCTTCTTTTTAAGCGTGATTTTTGATGATTTAAAGTTCAAGATTAAACCAATGTGCTTCCATTCTAAAAAATCTTTTTGAAATTGGCAACGTTCTTTGAGACTGAATGATCAAAAGAGAATAATTTCAAATTAAGGGATTGATTTATGATGTTCAGTTGCATATGGTTATCAGTTAAATGAGCAGTGCAAAGGACATGTGTCATGAACGATTGTTCAGCATCTCTGGTCAACCATCCAATCTTCATTATAGAGATTCAGGTGCTCATAAATGCTGTTGTCCAGTAAGCAAAGATATTGATTTTCAGCAGTTATTTGTACCATCAGCCATTGGCTCTTCATCATATATGGTCTTATATCGTGCACATCAGCATGTCATCATTCCTGATCTCTGCTTGTATCTTGCTCTTTATTACTGTCGCTGGGTCCCGTTGCTTTCTGTATCAAACCAAACTACATCCAATGTCTTACTCTAATCACCTTATCTCTCAGTTTCAGAAAATCTGTCTTTCATTCACTCCATCTG
Source organism: Tanacetum coccineum (assembly GCA_026074375.1). Taxonomy (NCBI): domain Eukaryota; kingdom Viridiplantae; phylum Streptophyta; class Magnoliopsida; order Asterales; family Asteraceae; genus Tanacetum; species Tanacetum coccineum. The sequence continues at coordinate 16,264 of BQNB010088874.1, forward strand.
TCATACTCTCGTTTATGCTCGTGCTCTTTCATCAAATCGACTTCTTAACAGATACCATTGTTGGATCATTGCATAGAAATCGGGAATCCGAGTTGAGTGTATTGTAGAAATTTGTTGCGTGTCATGTCAACATATTCATCATCCAAATAAATTTGTGACTTGATGAACATCTGAAACTGTGTCTCGAGTACTTTAAAAGAAGCTGTGGATCCAATCTCTTGAAATTCTTCTTTGTCAAGTTGCTTTTCTTAATTGACCATGGGGGGGGGGGGGGGGGGGGGGGGGGGGGGGGGGGGGGGGGGGGTTTAGGAACATTGGCTATAAAAGTTTCAACATCTTGACCAAAGAGTGTTGCAAATGCACGTTTAAATCCAGACTCGATTCGAGTTCCTTTTAAGTTGTTGTATGAAAGATGTTTGAGGTGTGAATGAAGTTTTCGAAAAGATTCCATGCAACTTTGTTTTGCTTTGTCTTCTGAAATAGCATCCAATGCTTTAACTTCTTGAACTGTGCATTCTTGAATCTGCAACTTTTTGTCATCCAACCTTTTCTGAATCATTTGTGCATGAATGATTGTTTTGAGCATATAATCTTCAATGAAATCAAAGTTTTTGAGTATTATTTCTTTGAAGAGTTGAGGTTCCATGCTAGTATATGCGAGGAAGTCCTTTCTTGCATACATACCATCTAAACTTGAAGGCTTTATTCGCACGGAGCTGAAAATTTTCTCAAATTGTGTCTTGAGCACTGTAAAGGCAACTGGCAAGAGGTGGACTCCAGAATATTTCCTTGGTTAAGTTGTTGTGTTCCAGTGTATCCATGTTCTGAGAGAACGTTCTTGTGAATGTGTCAACATCTTCACCAAAAATATGACTAAATGCACGTTCAAATTCACTTTTAGTGATGCCTTGTCAAGTATCTGTGTGAAATTTGATTTAAGTGCACTAAGACCGTTTAGGCAACCTCGCCTTTCAGATCTTTGCTGTTTTTAGCATTTTTGCTTTCTTGTTTTATCTGAATACGAACATTAACGAAGAAAAAGTATCCATTTGTTTCCATTTTACCGTGAATTGTGAAGTGAAAATGATTTGTAGGATCTTAAAAGCAGGTAAAGTGATTGTTGTTGTGGATTTGAATCAATTAACTGTTCACGGGATTTTACAAAGCGTTATGATAACAACCAGAGAAAAGAATCGTATCTTTCGTAGGATGTTTTTACGAAATCCAAGAAGAAACCGTAAAACAATGATTAATTGTTGTTGAAATCGTTGAAGAACTTGAACTTTCGTTAACGATTTGTTGAGCAAAAACGATGAACAGGGAAATTTCTTACAACGAAAGGGCTAAAATTGAAAATTTTGAAAACTAAAATGTAAAACTAAAAAATAACAAAAATTAAAAGTTTAAAAGTGGAAAAAAATGAAAAAGTTTGAAAGTAAAAGGTTATATTTTAATCTTGCTTAAAAAACAAAGGGTTAATAGTAAACTAATTAAAATCTAAATGTTAAATATGAATATTGTTTAGAAGTTTAGGGGCTTAACTTGTAAATTTCCAATTTTAGTCAATTAAAATTTTCCCTCCTACGTCTTCTTCATTTTCAAAATGAAAATATAACGTGTTTCGTTTTTTCTTGCTCGGGACTTGTACGGTTATCGACGGTAAAATCTAAATATACCACGTTGATCGAAACGATGTCACGAACACGATGATATAATTCTTAAGTCCCGTCGTTTAACGTCACTCGAAACCGAAAAACCGAAAATTAGTTAAAACGTGTAAGTTTTTGTCCTCGTTTTAGTTAGTTCGGTTTGCCCTAGTAAAAAACTCGTTCGGCTCTTTTATAATTATACTCGTTCGCCCTGTCAAGGCAATAACTCGATCGTTTTGTTTCCCGGTTCTCTTTTAAATCACACTCGTTCGGGACTCACTTCTGTCGAGAACTCGTTCGGTGGAAAAGTATTTGACTCGTTCGGCGGTAGACCCTCGTTGTATTTTTACTCGTTCGGCTCTCAAGTGGTTTCACTTGTTTGGCTCAAGAAGTTTATAACTCGTTCGGTTGACAACGGTTGAGAGCTCGATCGGTGGATGTTGGTTTGATGCTCGTTTCGGTTTCGCACTAGGTTGAACTCGTTTGGTTGTTGCTTTCGTCCTTGTGTCTTCTCACGTGAAAGATAAGCCAACAAGAGGAACCCAACAAAACGTTGTCCTTACTTTTGACTTCTTCACAAACCGTGGACCACAACGATATAAGCAAACACAAATAAGCACTTAAAAATAAGCTCGAGATATAAGCTTAAATAATCTACGTAAAAAGAGCCACAATAAACCACAAACGAAATATAGTCTCTCTGTTAGTGCAAATTGCCAACGTCTATGACTTAAAAGCAATGAAATATAAGTTGTGTCATATGTTGTTTTAAGAAATGAAACAAAAGAAAAAACGTGTCTTTGATTTAGACACCAACGAAATCCATGTATTGAAAATGGGAAACAAACAAAAAAAAACTAACTGTTTGAAAAAAAATTCGAAATCACCACAACATAACAAAATAAGCTTAAAAAAATGACCACAAACAAATCACTAAACCCACCCCGTGGCGAGTGATACCAAATGTCGGAACCAAAATATCACTTTCACTTCATTATTGATACAAGAAAATAGATAAGAGAAAAATATGGAAGAAATTTAGAGAGAAGTTAGAGAGAGAAATGTAGAGAGGAAAAATGAGATGGTTGAATTCTTACAAAATGAGAAAATGAACAAATGAGAATCAACACCATTTTCCATAGTGGAAAATGGTATATATACCCTACACAACTACATGGGGCGTGTGGGCTTTTACTTGGGCCGGGCTCGGGATTGACTTGGGCTTTAGCCCGATACACATACAATATTAGCTTACATTTACGAGCCCGTTTACCCATCTAGCCTATTACAACGTATAATTATTTAATGACTGAGACCTAATATAGTTATGAACGAACTTCCATTGTTCGACTCATTATTTTGAGGCTAACAATCTCCCCCGAAGTGAGTTCATTGTGACACTCCTTCATGAGATCAATGAGATTGCTTTTGTCGTTAAGATCTTGTGGTCTTGGTCTCTGAATTCGTTGTAGGCTTGTTCCTTCATGCTTTGTGATCTTTGATCTTGAGCCTTTGTCATTGTCTTTCGACTTCGTCTTTATGTCCGAGATCTTTAAATCTTTTCCTTGCTTGTCTTGATCATCTTTGCCACCTTGCGATCTTGTGTCTTGACCAACATGCTCATACTTTGCATCATCTTGAAAGCTTGCTAACAATCTCCCCAGAAGCTTGATTTTTGAGGAGTTATCTTTAATATCAGAGTTTACGCGGAAGTCTTTGTCTTTAATTCTTGAGCTTTCATGATTCTTGAATCTTGATGCTTATAGAATGTCTTTGTAGTTTGAGCATGAGCATGTGGTAACGAATCCGACTTCAGCTGGAATAAGGCATCACCATCTCCATCTTTATGTATCCTGAAATAAAACAGTTAGCAATAAAGCGTATGGACGAATATGGCTTTGTCATTCGTCCAGATTTGGTTAGATTAACCTCCGGTTCTGTAGGACCGTTTTACATATAAAACAGTAGCCGTGGTGGGGGGGGCACCGTGGCCCTGTGGATTAGTAGATTTCAAAGAATCTCCTTGACAGGGTTTCCAGCTCAAAGCGTAGGATCTTCTAACACAGATGTATTAGATTTGCCATGCTTGCTAGTTCTCATTACCGGAACGTCTCAAAGCAGATAACACGATAAGAGTGAATCAGATAGTTACTATCTTTCTGATTATGTCATCAATTCATTTACTGGACCTTTATCGATATCCCTAGTTGACTCTAAATAAAGTGCAAAATGAGAATTAGCCGTTGATTCTATCGAATCTCACAAGTCCCTAACCGCAAGTCTGTTGATGATGACACTGGAAGGATTTCCATTCGTCATTGTGAATACTAAAGAGTATCACTCTGAATGTTCTAGCAGAATCATATGGATAATGCATAGGACTCTTGTTAACAGCTTGTGAACTTATTGGTGTTCAACAAGTGTTAGAAAGGGAATGTGTCCTAATGAGATTTATTTATGGATCTCTTGGCTCTAGACTCGATTAGTGTGTTTTGGTTTTAGTAATCGGAGCCTGGAGCAGACTGCCACCTATTCAATATCAACTAACTCAGAGTGAGAAAGTCAATAGAAGTCGTGTGTATCTCCGTGAGAAATGAGACAAGTTTATTTTGAGAGAAACCCGAATGGCTGGGAAGGGTTGTGCATTGCATCACTGGGTCCATGATGTCGTCTTCAATGTCAGCAATCAACATTGTGATTCTAACAGCATATGTATTGACCCGGTTTCTGCCTTAAGTTGTGTGGAGGGCTTCTTTCTTTTCACCCTTTATCTATACATTTCTTTTTAATTCTTCAACCCCTTCAATGCTTACCAAGACGTCATTACTAACACCTTGTTGTGATTGTTCCAGTGTTAGCTTAATCTTAGTCGGCATTCTTCCCTTATACACATTCATCTCCAATCATACCTAAGGACAGCTATTTATAACTATGGAGTTTCCTTGGGTAGATCCCTTCGGTTTTGATTGGATCATAGGACAAATACCTAACCTTACCACCTTATGTCTTTCAAATCGTCGTGAAATACGATGTTGTAGGGTAAGAGATCGAAACATGAAACCGATACCGAATATCAACTTTGAGTCTTTAGATCACATTTAATTACATTTATCCCCTTATTTTAAATTCAAAGTCACTTCAATTTTGAAAGACTGGTGTGATTAAATTTATCTTGAAAAGGCAATGGGAAAAATGTGAAGCTTAGCAGAGAATTAATTTGGAACTGTGACTCTTTGCTCCCCCTCAATTTTATATATGTTTGACACCAATAAAAATGATACCAAGTTGTAAAATGAATATAAAATTGAGGTTGAACACTTAGTCATCTTATAACTATCATTCTATTGAATTGTCATTATTATCTTATTGTTATTAAGAGACTTTTTGGGAATGGTTTGAATACATAATAATGGCTGTGATATGATGTATCCAAACACATTAAACATTGTTTTTTGAAAAACGCCCCCTTAAAAGATGGAGTGTTGAACACACAATTTTGAAAGATTATGAAAATCGTCAGTGAGAAATTCTTGAAAATTGTGTTCAACATTTGAAAAACATCATGTTAGAAGACTTTCTCTTCAAACTCTAAGGTAAGCGCACTTATGCGTACACTATCCTTTTTTATTTGAGCTTAAAACTTTGAATGTCTGTAAGAACAGCTCAAGACCGAGAAAAAGTTTAATTTCTCGTTTTAGTGATAATGTTTATTCTTTATAGATAAGTTTCCTTATTTGAAGTCCGGGTTTAACGTACTGATATTTTGCACATAAGCCATTAAGAAAACTTAGAAATGACATGTTTTGAAAGCATTTGAAACTCCTGTTCGAACTTCATTTACACGCCCGTGTCGATATTAATCAACATTTACAACATTTCTAGGTACGTAAATGTTATCGATTCTAAGAGACATGTTGAGAAGAATATTTTTTGAAACATTTTCTAATTTTTTGATTTTGTATTTTCTTTTTGAAATTTTATATTTTTGTATTTTTCCTTTTATAAACCAAAATATTTACCATGTGACCTCAGCATAGTTATGTGATGGGTGGAAATAGTAATTCCAACTCTTGTCATGATGTATTTGTCTTGTCTGCTGGAGGAATAACTTTTGGAACCAGCTTTGAACGTGACAGTTCATTGTTGTGGTCGTGAATTTCGAGTTCTGAACTGTTATGATCAGAAGTCATTTGTCATGGAGGAGCGAGCCTGAACTGTTTGTGAAACAGACGTCTACATACTTATGCAACAGATGAAAATTCCTTAAGCCCTGTTTCTCAGATATCAGTCTTTTCAGCAACCAAACTCGGAGTCACTTCTTTATAGGATTTAAAGATGTACATGCCATTATGTTAAGTGTACCTGCACTGACATCAAGAGTTTTGTTTTCATTCATACTGTTTCGTGAATAACTTCATTTGAACCATTTTGAGTAAAAAACAAACACTGTCAACCTTGTTTATGCTGGAAGTGAATATCTTCCAGTTGAACCCACCTAAGACCAACTGTCTTAAATTTTTACCCCTTCGGTTTCCACCTAAGACAAGATCTATGAGTCCATTATTTTCTCATGGACAACGGAAGTCTTTTTTATTGAAGACCCTGTGTCTGGTTTTGGGATCTTGTCTTACTGTTTCTTTGTGCAAAACTTGTTAGCTTACGGTTAAGTATCTTTTTGTTGTCATATTGGATGGAACCTTAGCACGTGAGATGACTTCATTCCATGAATTTTGTTACACAAGAATCATGATGGGCATTAAGACACATTTCAGACATGTTGAGCAAACGAAAAAATGTTAGGATTCAGAAAAAACTTCTATATTCCTAATGTTCCTGCTATGGGCACAGTGCTTTGACGTGACGTAACTACTCTTTAGATCAGTCCAATTCCTAGACTTTTGGTTATTGATCCTAGGTTTTGGTTTGCTACCATTAGTTGTGCTTTGTGATCTAGCATAAGGCATCACACTAGGTTCTGAATTCCTACTTCTTTCTTGTATCTTTTTCTTAGCTTCCTCTAGGTAGTGATTATGAACCATGTCATTATAAGTATACCTAGCTTAGCAAGTGCAGTCATGTTGATGAGTTTTTGCAACAGCAAATACTTTTTTCCTAGGCAAATATGGTGTAGTGAAGGTTGTTGACAATCGTTATTGACATCAACTTGGGAGGCAAACGTTGCTTGAAATTACTAGGACCGTATCAGACATAAAACTCATCGGTTTGTCTAATAACGACTTGGTTTCTACGTGGTTGTAAAGCCGGTTTCCCTAAGATTGACGATTTTGCAAACTTAGTATTCACACTATTTCCTGTTAATTTCCTTAACTCATTTTTTAATGTTGTAACTGCAAACCTTTTTTCCTAAAGCCGAGCTTTGAATTTATCATTATTTGCAATCAAAGAAGTTGTGTGTTCTATGTTCTTAGCTCTCGTTGTCTTGATAGAATCAAACATTTCTTTGTAATGCCTTTTCAAAGTCTCATTTTCCTTAAGTAACTTAGCCACTTTATGTTCCAATTCGATGTTTATTGTTTCAATTACACATGTCATGTTTAAACTTGGCTTCATTACTTTTTACTTTCAAAAATTAACCATGTTGCCCTTCTTTTAAAGCTTGATTTGATATTTTAGTTCAAGATTAACACGAATGTGCTTTCCATTCTTAAAAATCATTTTGAAAATTGGGTAAAAACCGTCTTTTAAGACGAATATTTTTTAGATTCAAGAAATTGATTTGAGAGTTCAGTTGTCTGGTTCATCAGTTAATTAGCAGGCAAATGACATGTGACATGACATTGTTCAGACAATCTGTGTCAACCTTTCACTTCATTGATTGAATTAGTTTTGCTTAGTATGTTGTTGTCCATTAGCAAAGATATTTATTTCAGCAGTTGTTGCACCTCAACCATTGGCTCTTCCATCATAATGGGTCTGATATCTGCATCATCACATGTGCATCATTCCCTTGATCTGCTGCTTGTTATCTGCTCTTTGGATACTGTCCAATGCTTTCTTGTTAACCAAAATCTAGCATCACTGCTTTCCCGATCAACCTTAACTCTGTTGTTTGAATCTGTCTTTCATTCCCCACTGTCATACTCTCGTTATGCTGTGCTCTTCATCAACGACTTCTTAACAGATTCCATGTGCTGTGACAGTGTGTCACGGAATTTTGGAATTTCCGAGTCGAGTGTATTGTAGGATACGTTGCAGTGTCATGTCAACATGTTCATCATCCAAATAAATCTGTGACTTCATGAACATCTTGAAACTGTGTTCTTAGTACTTTAAAAGAATCTGAGGATCCAACTCTTGAAATTCTTCTTGTCAAGTTGCTTTTCTAATTGATCCATGTTTATGAACATTAGTGCTATAAAAGTTTCAACATCTTGACCAAAGAGTGTTGCAAATGCACGTTTGAATCCAGACTCGATTCGAGTTCCTTTTAAGTTGTCGTGTGAAAGATGCTTGAGGTGTGAATGAAGTTTTTGAAAAGATACCATGCAACTCTTTTTTGCTTTGTCTTCTGAAATAGCATCCAATGCTTTAACTTCTTGAACTGTGCACTCTTGAATCTGTAACTTTAGTGTCATCCATCCTTTTCTGAATCGTTGTGCATGATGATAGTTTTGATCATATAATCTTACAGAATGAAATCAAAGTTTTTGAGTATTATTTCTTTGAAGAGTTGAGGTTCCATGCTAGTATATGCGTGGAAGTCCTTTCTTGCATACATACCATCTAAACTTGAAGGCTTTATTAGCACGGAGCTGAAAATTTTCTCAAATTGTGTCTTGAGCACTCTAAAGGCATTCTGGCAGTTGGACTCAAGAATAGTTTCTTTGGTAAGTTGTTGTTCCAGTTGGTATCCCAAGTTCCTGAGAGAACCGTTCTGTGAATGTGTCAACATCTTCCACCAAATATGACTAAATGCACGTTCATATTCACTTTTAGTGATGCCTTTTCAAGTAATCTGTTGAAATTTGAATTTTAATGCACTAAGACCGTTTAGGCAACCACCTTTTAAGATCTTTGCTTGTTTTAGCATTTGTTGCATGTCTTGTTCATCTGAATACGAACACGAAGATAAAGTATCTTTCGTTTCCATTTTACCGTGAATTGTGAAGTGAAAATGATTTGTAGGATCTTAAGCAGGTAAAGTGATTGTTGTTGTGGATTGAATTCAATTAATGTTCAACGGGATTTTACAAATCTATGATTAAAACCCAGAAAAGAATCGTATCTTTCGCTGGATTTTACAAAATCAAGAAGAAACCGTAAAACAATGATTAATTGTTGTTGAAATCGTTGAAGAACTTGAACTTTCGTTAACGATTTGTTGAGCAAAAATGATGAACAGGGAAATTTCTTACAACGAAAGGGCTAAAATTGAAAATTTTGAAAACTAAAATGTAAAACTAAAAAATAACAGAAATTAAAAGTTTAAAAGTGAAGAAAGAAAAAAATGAAAAAGTTTAAAAGTAAAAGATTATATTTAATCTTGCTTAAAAAAGAAAGGGTTAATATTCGTTTTCAAAATAAAAAAAAATGGTTTTTTTTCGTTTGATTCGGTTTGATTTATAAGCTCATGCGGTTATCGTCGGTGAAATCCAAATATACCACAATGATCGAAAAGATGTCACGAGCACGATGGTGTATGTCTTATGTCCCGTCGTTTAACGTTACTTGAAACCGAAATCCGAAAATTTGTTAAAACGTGTAAATTTTGTTCGGTTTCTTTTATAGTTTCACTCGTTCGGCTCTTGTAAGACAAATACTAGATCGGTTGTGCTTGCAAGTTGACTAGTTCGGCTCAACTAGAAAGACTCGTTCGGTTCACATCAAAAAAAAAAATTCATTCGGTCCTTTAGATTGTTACACTCGTTCGGCTCTTTTAAAGAGTACACTCGTTCGGCTATCAAAGCAAATTACTCGTTCGATTCCTTAAGGTGAGAAGCTAGTTCGGTTCATTAAGGTTTATACTCGTTCGGTTGATGAACTTTGAACTCGATCGGTTGTCAAGTGACTTTACTGGTTCGGTTGTTGAATAGTTTTCACTCGTTCGGTTCCTCTTGGGATTTCACTTGTTCGGTTCACCTTGGATCTTGTCTAGTTCGGCTATCCTTGAAAATGTCTCGATCGGTTTGCAATAGTAAAATGACTAGTTCGGCTGATTAACAAATATGACTGGTTCGGTGGTCCATGTTTATTCATATTTTCTGCCTTCAACCAAAACAACAAAAAAAACAGATGAACACTCCTTGTTCTTGTACACACTTTGGACCACAAAACAAGCTTAAAAATAAGCTGTTTATAAGCTTTTAAAAAGCTATGAGACAAAAAAGAAAATGAACAGGTGATTAAGATGTGGAGAATAAATGGACCAACAAAAATAGAAAAAAAAACTGTTACAAAACAGTTTTATAACAACTTAAAAAAAACAGATTCGAGCACCTTAAAAAAATGAAATAAGCTTAAAATAAGCTTAAAAGTACGAAACCCAACAAAGTTTGTGATTGATTAAACACGATTAACCCAAGGGAAAAAAAATTTAAAAAATAGACAAAGTAAAATTAATTCGAGTGTAAGGTAAGCTTAAAAATAAGCCGAACCAATAAGCACAAAAATATCACAACGAAACCACTAAACCCACCCGTGGCGAGTGATACCAAATGTTATCCCAAAAGCTTAATCCATTTCACAACATAAGCTATACCAATAAGCAAAAAGCTAGAAAGATAGAAAGAAAAGTTGGAAGATTTATTAGAGAGAAACTAGAGAGGTGGATGATTACACACACACAAGTGAATGAAATGGTAACCAACACCCTCTCCATGTGTGGAGAGGGTCCTTTTATACCCAATGCCAAGTAGTAGGCGTATGGGCTTTCTACATGGGCCGGGCTTGGCATATCTTGGGCTTTGAGCCCGAAACACGGACAATATTAGATTACAAACCAAGCCCGTTGAACCCGACTAGCCTATTACAATACAAGACCTAGTTTGACTTTGTAAGACCGATAACATTCTTGTTTGACTTAATATAATTGAGGCTAACAATCTCCCCCAATGTTGAGGTCTCTTTCTTCAAACTCCTCCGTACCACCGATGACGTTGAAGATATGACTTTTGACGTTTATGCTTTGCCTTGTTTTGGTCTTGTCTTGTTTGTAATGGCTTTGTTCATTCATGCTTTGTGATCTTGATCTTGAGCCTTTATCTTTTGACTTTGAGTTCTTGAGATCGTTATCTTGCATCATCTCCTTGACTTGAATCATCTTGATTTGACTTCCTTGATCAACTTGTGCTCTTGACCAACATGCTCATACTTGTTACATTCTTGTTTGACATATGTGATTATAAGTATAACAATCTCCCCAATTGATGATTCTTTATTTGACTTTGCTGAGGCTCTTTGATAGTGGGGAAGATTAGAATCAACTATCTTGATGTTGAACGATTGATTTTGAAAGCTTGCAAACTCCTCTTCTTCATCATGGCTAACAATCTCCCAGAGAATGCTTCTAAGGCTAACAATCTCCCTGGAGAACACTTTTATGTTTGACTTTTAAGATCTTTGATGATGTGGAAGTTCATGATTATCAAAGTAGTTGAATTTGACATGAACTTGAG
>BQNB010088875.1:0-27546 GCA_026074375.1 Tanacetum coccineum
GTCAGTAGCTTATTTTTCCTTTTTAGGCTTATTTTCTCATTAGGTCTTGCTTATTTTAACCTGAATTTGCTTTTTACACTTGTTAGGATTAATGTTTTCTTAACTTAGTACCGACAGTACAAATAGTTAGTACTGACAGTTATACTTAGTACCGACAATACAAAGTATTAAGTACTGCTAGTTAGTTAGTACCGTTAGTAGAAAGTTAGTTAGTACCGTTGAGAAGATATTTAAAAGATATTTATGAGATATTTTAGAAAATGAAATGTAAGCCCATTAGGGTTTCCTTAGTCTATAAAAGGAACCCTAGGCATAGTTAGTATATATAGTTCTACATAGATAGAGAGGATAACAGACGAATACACAAGCATAGCAAATCATATACAATATCATAGTTAGCAATCTTTAATCCTCAAGAACACATTAATAAAGTTGTTATTCAGTTGTTCATTGTTCTTCTTAGTACCTGTGTTAAGATTCCGCATTTAAACACATCGTATTTATAAATCTTGTTTTCTACTAGTGTTTGTATTTATACATCTTGGCTATCATCCTTTTATAGGCTGCAAAGATCCATCAGTTTAATAGGTCCTTCAAGTGGTATCAGAGCTTGAGAAACTTGATTAAGAAGAACAGATAAAACCACGTTACATCTCCGAACCAACAAAACTAAGCTGTCTAGAACCACACGATGATAATAACACCACCACCACTCCACAAGAGACACAACAAATCACTAACACAACAAACACCCACACAACAACTCCTCATTACAGTATCACCATCAAAACTGCTATTCACAAAAAGGGAGAATATGATATATGGGCTATGAAGTTGGAACACTATTTGGCTCATACATACTATCCAATTTGGGAGGTTATCCAAAATGGGAATGGTCCTGTGTCAGTCACAACTGATACAACAGGACAAATTAAAATTTTGCCTCCTAAAACAACAAAAGAAATAGTGGCCCAGAGAAAGCGAACGAAAGCTAGGGACCCTTGCTATGGCCATACCAGAAGATCATCTAGCTAAAAATTCCATAAGATGACTGATGCAAAAAGGAAATGTGGAATGCCATTTAAATCCAGATTAGTGGAAAAGATGAATCTAAAAGATGCAAAAGTACATCTTGAAGAACAGTTTGAAGGCTGTCACTGTCTCCAACACGATGGGGATTCACAAAAGCTATGAGAGTTCCAAAGTCTTCTCAGTAGCTAGAGATTCATGGAGCAGGTGTATCACTGAAGATGCAAATCTAGAAATTTCATCAAGATCTCTACCTTCTGTTGGTTACACGTTTTCCTTATTATGAGGTACAAACAGGAATGGACGTCTCAGTTTTGATGACTTGTATAACAATCTAAGGAGTCTTTGAACATAGATGTAAAAGGCTCTACTGCATCCTTTCCAACTTGCAAAATATAGCATTTGTTTTGAAAACACCAGCCAGTACTAATGATGTTAGTACCGCTTATGGTATTCCAATACCTTTGGGGATCATAATTCAAAGCATGAACAAACATCATTCATATTTCCTTGCTTGCAAGTCAATAAGTTGTCCTCAACTGGATCAGTGAGGACTTAGACCAGGTTGATGAATATGACCTTGAAGAAAATAGTCACTTAAACATGGCAGTGGCAATGTCTCCATGAAATAAGAAGTTTCTACAAGACGATGGATAGAAGCTACAGTGATGCAAAGAAACCTCGTTAGTTTTGATAAAACCAAAAGTGTAATGCTCCAAAACTACCACAAAAACAAGGGCATTTTGCAAGAGAGTGTAGATCAAAGGAGAAAACAGAAGATGGATGGATGGAAACCTGGAAATAAGATGGGAGCAAATTGGAAAGAAAGAAGAGTCTAATGCATTGGTGGACAGTGATGGAGAAAGTGTTGATGGACAACTCATTCACAAGATGATGAAAATTATGCTTTCATGGCTAGCAACGCTCAGATCAGACACACATGTACCTTCCTGTCAAATGAGTGTAAAGAGTCTTATGTAACATTAAAAGACTATTGATGTAGAGAGGCAACTTAGTGATGCTAGCGGTAGGAAATAAAAGGCTTATACTAAGGGCTTAAAGAAAGTTGAAGCTCAGTTAGTTGCCATCAACAAGGTCAACTTTGGTTATGAACAAAAGATCAAATTTATGAAAATAGTTTAGATGATAACAGATGTTCTTAATTATACCATAAGAAAATCTGTTGGCTAAGCTCAAAAGAAAAAAGATGATTTAGAATTAATAGTAGATAAATGGAATCATTCTTCAAAAAATCTTGGTAAAATTGTAAATTATTCTATGAGTGCCAGTGATAAATTTGGGCTCGGGTATGGTGATTACAGATATAGTGGGAATTTAAGTTATGAAAATGAAGTTTCGCAAAGTGTCTTTAAGGGCAATAAAAGTGATTTTGAAAATCTACCTTTGCATAAAAGGCTTGCTAAAACATGTGAAATGCAAGCAGTACCCCCACCCATGACAGGGAATTATTTGCCCTCTGGACCTGATATTGAAATAGATGACTCACAATACACATATCGGTCCAGAAATGATCAACAAGTGAATCTGAATCCCAAACAACTGAACCTTCGTACTGTGACTCTAACATTAGTACAGAACCTTCTGAATTAGTGTCTGAACCAGTTGTCAATGAATCAAATATAGAAGTTCAACCTAAGGTTTGGTCTGATGCTCCTATCATTGAGGAGTATGAATCAGATAGTGATGATGAGTATGTGACTGTACAAACAAAAGGACTTGATACACCTAGTTTTGCTAACAAGCAAGTAAAAACTCCTAGGGAAAATGTTAAGAATCAGTCTACACATAATCAAAAACCTAAGGTTAACAACAAAGAGTTGGGGCATGGATTTACTGAAAGAGGATGTTTTGTCTGTGGTAGTTTTTGTTCTTTGATAGGATAGAGATTATCATGTAAAAAAAAAAAAAATTGGCTTAAACAGTTGAACTAAAACAAACACATAATATGTATAAGGGTAATGGGTGCAGGGGGCGGGGAAAAACAAAAACCAACCATGGAACAATGTTTAAAGGTAATTAAACAAAATCATTGGTTTCCTTTAGCAGTACAAACAAGAAATGGAAATAATCCAGTGATAATGCTAGCTTAGCGCGTACTATAAATTTTAGTATGTAGACAAAATGTTAACAGACGGACATTACTAATAGCATGGCTCTGAAAGTTATACTGTTAAAGCCCATTGTGAAGGTGTTAGACCAGCAATGTTTTTCACAAAACTCATTCACCATCATCAAGGCCTTTCATAGACAACAATACTAAGAAACAAAATTTTTCAATCCAAAAAGTTTATATGCTAAGTAAAAGACGTTAGTTCGGTTGGGGGGAAAAAATGGGCCACTGTGTTAGTCCTCAGGGTTGGGTAAATGGAGAACACCAGGATTCAACAATAATATTCTCTCCAAATAAATGGTGGATCTTGCCTTAGAAATTATGCAACTTTTCTAGATCATAGGCAGATCAAGCCCAAACAGCTTGGGTCCTAAGAGAGTATAATCTCTTTCTTTTTAAATGTGCATGGATAATCCAATAGAAATCTACAGACTAAAGGAATTATTGTAGTGGTTGTTCCAGGCACATGACAGGGAACAAGGCGTACATTGCTCACTTTCAAGACTCTTAAATGGTGGCCCTGTTGCCTTTGGAGGTAGAAGGCTATATTATGGTATAAGGGAAAATTAAAAACTGGTAAGTTAGATTTTGAGGATGTAAGCTTTGTGAAAGACTTCAGCCTTTCAATAACTTTTCTGTGTGACAAAAGAACAAGGTTTTCTGTTTACGGACTCTGAATGTCTTGTTTTGTCTCCTGATTTTAAGTTTAACCTGATGAAAATCAAATCAATACTAAGGTCCCCAGTCAAAACAATATGTACAAGTTCACATTTAGAGAGAACATTGTTCCTTTAGAGGTTTGGCGGTGTTTAATTGCAAAGGCTACAACTGATGGATCAAACAACTGGCTAGGAGTTGGGTCATGTTAATTTCAAAAACCTAAACAGACTTGTGAAGGGAAACCTTGTAAGAGGTTTACCTACAAAGCTTTTTCAAAATGACCACACCTGTGTTGCTTGTCAGAAAGGAAAGCAACACAAAGCTTCTTGTAAGGCCAAGTTAGTTAGCTCTATTAGCCACACCCTACAACTTCTTCATATGGACTTGTTTGGACCTACATCTGTGAGGAGCATAAACCATAAGACCTATTGTTTGGTTATCACTGATGATTTTAGCAGATTTAGTTGGACATTTTTCTTAAGAACTAAGGATGAAACTAGTGCAATCCTTAAGGACTTTATAAGACAAATAGAAAACCAATTGAATCAAAAGGTTAAAACTATTAGATGTGATAATGGAAACAGTATTTAAAAACAGGGATTGTTATTGAATTTGTGGGTTAAAAGGGCTCAAGGGGAATTCAGAATGCCCGAACTCCACAACAAAATGGAGTTTGCTGAAAGAAAGAACAGGACCCTTATTGAGGCCAGCAAGGACCATGCTTGCAGATTCATTTTTACCTAAACCTTTTTGGCTGATAAGAGTTGTACTGCTTGTTATGTTTCTAACAGGGTATTAGTGACCCAAGCATCATAATGAAGACACCTATGAACTTTTAACTGGGAAGACACCAATATAAGTTATTATAAGACCTTTTGTGGTGCCATGTGAACCATCTTGAACCACCTAGACCCTTGGGCAAAGGTTGCTGGAAATTGATGAGGATTTTTGGTTGGGTATTCTCTACAACACAGGCTTTTAGAGTATACAATTTAGTAACCAAAAAGTTGAAGAAAAACCTGCCATAAACTTCTTAGAGAACAAACCCAATGTTGCAGGGAAAAGGACCAAATTGGCTTTTTGGACCTTGAGTTATTTGATCTGATTCTATGAACTATCTTTATGTAGATCAGAGAATCAAGCTAACCCTTCATGCAGGTCACAAGAATCTAACCAAAAACTACTGCACAAAAGACAAAATTGTGTTGGGGATTCTGAAAAGAAGATGCATCGATCAAGAATGCTTTGAACTGCCGATGTGGCATTCCTATTCTTCCACAAACTCATCTGTTTCAAATCAGATAATAAGAGAGTAGGTCCAAGAGAGGAAGAACAAGTCTTTCTGGATGATCTTGCAAGACTTCAAAGGCAAGAAAAGGAAGCTAATGAGGAAGTGAAGCTCTCAGAAGGTCTCTTGCATCAAGAAACTGGAGAATTGGGTTATCAGGCAGGATTATGCTAAGTATAGCAGTACTAACATTTTTAGTTACATGTTACACAACAGCTAAAGCTAGCAGTACTAACTTTGTTTCATTACCGTAGCCATACCCAGTTCGTATGCCAGCCTACTAAGAGGACTATCTCTTTCTGGTACACATCCAAATTTTCAAAAAGATGACTCTGAAATACCTCCACTTGAGGATATTCATGAAGATGCTACTGAATGGTATTCTTTACAATTCATTTATTGATGATTGAGGGTGCAGAGGCTGACTTCCAATTTGGAAATGTTGTGGAACGTTAGTCCTATTCCACATCAAGAATTAATCCCTCTCATCCTTTCAACACTTATTCTAGGAGATCCAACTCAATCGCAGTAAAACAAGAAGCAAAGTAAATAAAAGTTCATGACGCTCATGCTTTTGTTAGTTTTGTTCAACAGCAAAGGAGAAACTCATAAGGACTTTCATCATTGTTTGTTTGATTGTTTTCTATCTCAACATGAACCCAAGAAGATTTCAGAAGCTCTTGAAGATGAAAGTTGGGTTGATGCTATGCAAGAAGAATTATTGCAATTTGAGATTCAAAAAGTTTGGATCCTAGTAGATTTGCCTTATGGGAAAAAGGCTATCGGTACAAAGTGGGTATACGAAATAAGAAGGATGATAAGAGGAGTGGTTGTAAGGAACAAAGTAGATTAGTTGCTCAGGGCACAGGCAAGAGGAAGGAATGACTAAGATGTGAGTTTTTGCTCCTGGGCTAGGCTTGAAGCCTACAGAATCCTTTTTAGCATTTGCCTCATATATGGCTTTATAGTCTATGGTATGGATGTGAAAGTGGCCTATCTCTATGGACGATTGTGAAGAGGTGTATGTGTCTCAACCACCAGGGTTTCCTCGATCCTAAGAATCCTAAGAACGTCTACAAAGTGGTTACCGCTCTGTATGGGTTACATCGAGTTCCCAGCGCAGGTATTGCTACTTTATCATTTTTGTTGACGAATGGAACAGAAGAGGGACAATTGGACAAAACCCCTTATCTTCCTCAAGAAGACCAACCTATATCATTTTAGTTCAAGTCTCTGTGGAGATGATATCATCTTGGGTTCAAGCAAAGAGTCTTGGTGTGATTATTTTGAGGCATTGATGAAGAGTAGATTTCAGATGAGTTCATGGGAGAACTCACCTTCTTTGTTGGACTACAAGTCAAACAGAAAACCAGATCGGTTATTTATTAGCCAGGATAAAGTAATGTTGTGCAATCTGAACAGTTTGATTTGCAAGTGGTTAAGACTGCAGTACACAATTGAGACTCCAGAAGCCTTTAGTCAAAGATGGGAAGCAATGATGTTGATGTCCATCTATAGATCAATGATTGGCTCCTTACTGTAGTGACTGCTCTAGGGCCTGACATCATGTTTGCAGTCTGTGCTCTGTTTCTAGGTTACAAGTCACTCCAAAGACCTCTCATTTAAGTGCTGTTAAAGATTTTTAGTAACATAACAGGGCAAACCCAAACTGGCTTTGGTACTCTAGAGAGTCTTCATTGACTTGGAATCTACTCAGATAGTGATTATGCTGAGCAAATCTTGACAGGAAATCACAACCGGTAGTTGTTCAATTTCTTGCAGGAGACGCATTACTTGGCAATGCAAAAAAGCAAACCATTGTTGCCACTTCTACTACAGAAGCAATATGTTGCTGCCTGCTAGCTGCTCGTGGGAAGTTTTGCAGATTCAAATCAAATGTTAGACTTATGGTTCAACTTCATGAACACAAAATCTACATTGATAATGAAAGCACCATTTGCATTGTAAAGAATCCAGTATATCATTCGAAGACAAAGCATATTGCAATTAGGCACCACTTCATATGAGATGCTTATGAGAAGAAACTCATATAGGTGCTTAAGATCCACACCAATGACAATGTAGCTGATTTACTAACCAAGGCATTTGATGTTAGCCGATTTCAGGTTCTTGGTTGTTTCCAATTGGGATGATAAATCCATAAGCTACCATTGGTTAAAGGGAGGCCATATGAATGGGTCATCTGTGGATAAAAGAGGTAAAAACACACCATGCAAATCAAACTTGTTCTAAGAAAACCCCTAAACCCCTTATGCTCCACCTTTCTACCATCAAGATTCAACCACATACATGCAAGCTTAATAACCGTACCAACAAGTGGTCTGTACACTTTCGAGAATATAAGATAGCTTAAGTTGTTTGTGCTCGCTTAGGGTAAGAATTCTCTTGTGAAGCATTTTGAAGACATGAGTTTATGTAGACCATCCAAAGAGTATTTGCAGGTGTGGTTCGACCCACCAAGAGATGGTCTATGTCATGTTTGACAACAAAGGGGATGCATACCATTGGAGCGGTGTGTGCCAGGTAAAATTGGTTAGTATGTGTTGATGGTGAGGGGAGGTTCGTTAAGCCACCTGAATAGTGAGTCATGGTTAGATGGCTCAGGTGGTGGAGTCTATTTATCTAGTTTCTTTTATTTGTTGTATTGGATACATATTCAACTAGAAGTGATGCTTGTCAAAAGCCTTAAGAGATTTAGAAGAGTCATAAGAAGTGTTACTGATGGTGCTGAAGCATTCCTAAACTACATTGTTCATTTCTTTGTTTGGACAAGTTAGTACCGACCATGCAAAGTTAGTTACCGTGGACAAAGTTTGTACCGCTAAAGAATCGCTGGAGAAAAATATCGCCAGGGTACAAACCTGTAATTGGAAACGTTTTCTTTAAAATTAGGTCTCCTAAACCTATTAAGATTCCATTTCATCGCACACTTACTTCAGCAATCTCTCCTAACTGATATTCTTCTTTACAAGCCCCTATCTTCTTACGACGATCTATCACTTCTAAGCAACATGGTTGCTCTTGAAGTCCTGTCATAGCACACCTGATCGCTACTTGAAATAAGACTGAGGGAAAGTCGAGTCTTCATGAAGTCATTGATTCTTCGAAGAAGTGATATTTTTCTGCGCTTCACTGTAAGTCATGTAGTTTCCGACCAACATCGTTGAACGTTTTGGACGTCTGCTAAGTCCAAAACAATCAACAATGTTAGGCACATAACTGCCAAAGTAGCTGGCAAGGTTGTGTCTATCTCTGAAGCATCAATTCGAACTGATCTTATTTTTGATGATGCTGATGGGATAGACTCATTACCAAATCAAGCTATCTTTAATGCTATTCAGCTTATGGGAGATGAAGGTGATTTAAATGTGTTATATTTAATAAAGCTTTGTTTTCACCTCAATGGAGGTTTTTATTTCACACAATTAATCATTGTTTAAGTTCAAAAAGTACCTCTTGGGATCAAATTCCTAAAAATATTGCACTGCTGTAATTTGTTTAACAAATAATCAAAAAGTATAATTTTTCCAAATTAATTTTGATGGTATGCTTAGTCATCTAGAGGCTAAGATGAAGTGTGTCATGTATCCTCGTTTTATTTCTCATATTTTTAGGTAGAAATTAGCTAATACGATGTACCTTTAGATCACTATCCTGTAAATAGTTTAACAGTAAAGTTTTTTCTTTTATGATAAAAAGGGCAAACATTTCTCAAGCAAAGTTACACTTTGTTTGATACCTATGTTGGTCCAAACAACTCAGGAAGAGGGTGCCTCCTCAGAAAAGAAAGATATCTGATGAACAACCTATCACCCTCTCAGCTCCCACTAGTGAAGTCCAAATGAGTCACTGCTGGCTCATTTTCTGCTCAACCTAGTGAGGAACCTTTTGAGCAACAACCTGACCCTTCCCCAAGACCTTCCCCCAGACCTTCACCAAGACCTTCACCCACTGCTACCATTCCTGATTCAATCCCAGAACCTACTGGTGAGAATCTTGAAGATCATTCATCCAATGATACATCCCTTTCAGGGAATGAGGATGACATGACTCTTCAAAATGTCTATGATCTTTGTATCTCCTTATGTCAACAGGTTTCAGATCAAGCCAAAGAAATCAAACTCTTAAAGGCTAAGATCAACAAGCTCAAGAAGCAAGCTAAACCTGTCATCAAACATCACAAAGCATATCTGAAGAGTGTCTCATTGCATCAAAGATTCCCAAGGAACAGCTACTCAAAGAAACATAGGGTGCACAAAGAGTCTGTATCCAAACAAGGGAGGAAGAAAGCAAAAGGAGAATCATAAGTTAAAAGAGATCCTCTGTTTGATGTAATGCCTGAAGATAAAATTGATCACCATGGAATACCGAAAATGTTTTTTTTTTCTCAAAAAGTGAATGGGGAAAGAGAAAAGGTGGCTGAAGCGACACAGGAGGTTGATGAAGTCTGGAACTTAGACTGAAGATGAAGTTAGTCTCTGTAGGACGGAGTTAGTACCGACTTTGAAAAAGTTAGTACTGACAGGCCAATAGTTAGTACTGACGGATCCAAAGTTAGTACTGAATGAACAAGTTGAAGGTACTTAAAGATGATAAAGAGAAGGTTACTAAAGGATCAACTAAGGAAGAAAATGCTACTACGCTTCTCAAACATCCATCATAAACCCACATCTATGATATTTGGTGGATGATGAAACAATAGTACACGTCTCCTCAACATGAGTCAACCAAAGCTGCTTCTAAAGAAAAGAGAACAGGTGTAGAGTTGAAGGCTGTTGAAGGCAATTGTTAGACCTAGGCCTACTTCTCAAAGATCACTGCTCCATTAAAACCTCTTCCAAAGTTGATCCAAAGACAAAGGGAAGAAGAAGATTGAAGTGGAAGATGGAATCTGAAAGTGAAGATAAGATATCCT
The DNA here is from genome assembly GCA_026074375.1 of Tanacetum coccineum. NCBI lineage: Eukaryota > Viridiplantae > Streptophyta > Magnoliopsida > Asterales > Asteraceae > Tanacetum > Tanacetum coccineum. Next base: position 10,045 of record BQNB010088875.1, read on the forward strand.
CAAGCTGTGAAGAAATTCACACAGCTTTGAGACGTGATGAAGAATTGGCAGGAATTCAAGAAGACTGGAAAGCAGAAGAAGTAAGAAACAAGATTGCTGAAGAAGAAGCAACAGATGAAGCTCTCATTAGAAAACTGTGATGATATAAAGACGGAATTGAGGAGACATAATTCTTGCTGAGAAGCTTAAGAGCAAAAAGAGAGCAGTTCATAATAGAAGAAAGAGCAAGTTCTCCATGATTGATACAATGCTGTACTTCAGTGGAATTTCCTTGTCAACAACGATCAGAGGCCATAAGAAACAGACCTCCAACCAATAATCAATTAAGAAATCAGATGATGACCTACTTAAAGCATGTGGAGAACTTCAAACATTCTGAGTTGAAGAGTAAGAAGTTTGAAGACATACAAGCATTGTATGAAAAGATAAAAAAGGTCAGATGAAGATTGCATTGCAATTGGGTCTGTTTGATAGATGATAGGCTGTACAAAAAATGAATAAGAAAGATTCCTCTAAAGGAGAAGAGATCAAGCAGGAATCTAAAGTAGAAGTCAAGGAAGAGGATAAAGAAGAAGAGAATACAAGAAAAAGAAAGCACGGTACAAGGAAAAAGATGAAGTCAAGAAAAAGAAGATTCAAACAAGATACTTCTCAAGATGAACCCATCGGACATGAGAAGAGAATGATGAGCTTGAATTGTGCTTGACAATAGCTCCAGATGAGGACAAGGAAGTAGATTATGAAATACTTGACAAGAAGGATCCAATCATTGACTGGGAAGACTGAGCGTCTTGGCACTAAACACAGTGTGATGATTCTAAAAGATTAGAGAGATCAATCTGAATGTGGTAAACAAGGTATGGTCAAAGAGATACTTCAGACATGATAACAGTGCTTTCAGTGTTTGACAGAGAAGACTTAGCTGATGTATACTAAACTAGTGATGGACATATATAAAGATAAGATTCCTGAAGGTTTGATCAAGTTCTTTGGGGCAATTTGATGATTATGTTCAAACCAGATGAATAAGAATGAGTTTTGGAACTCTCAGCATGATGGAACGTAGTCAGTTGGAAGCTGCATAGTAACTTCAGGGGTACACCACTTTGAAGGACTGAAGAAGGATTAGTCGTTCACCTGCTAAAGAGATGAGAATCATTTGAAAAAGGATATTGTGTTGCACATGCTAAAGTAAAATTGGATTAAAGTCCTTGAAGAAGAAAGTACTATTGGCTTTGGAATTGATCACGATTTATTTAAGAGGTACTTGCTGATTTAGAAATCTAAAGAATAAGGGACTGATGAAAGTGAGAAGGGAATTGATAGTGTTGGCTACCACCACACACCAAAATGGTTATCAACTTCTACATGCTTAACAGGATAAGATATTGGGCTGTCCACAAGAAACGGCTTAAGGTAAAGCTTCTCAAATCCGTTCTGGTTTTTACAATTTACCAAAATTTGTAGGGTTCTCAATCACCTTGCTTCTTGATGAAGAGTTGGCTATGTTCCAAGATCAAACAGTTCTTTGGTAAAGATAATCAAATCGGTGATAGCTGGGATAGTTTGCTAACAACTAGATTGTTATCCAATGCACCATGTTCGACCAATGAAGTTGGCTAGTCCAAACACAAACGGTATTTGTAAAGACAAATCAAATCCGTTGTTGATGGTTGACAGTTTTACCCAAAAACTGTATGGGTAATTAACTCACATATTCTTAGATGAAGGTTATTATTCCCAGAGCAAACGGTCTACTGGTAAGGGAACATTAAAATGTTAATGGCTCAGGTAGTTTAGTTTGCCAAAAACTTACAAAGCAACTTAGTTGGATTGTAGAGTAAAAAAGATGTTGCTGAGGTAGCTGAAAGATGTTGCGGAATTGCTGAAAAGAACAAGGATGATGCTAAAGAAGGATTTAGAGTGTACAAGCTTTAAGAAATGGATGAAGAATGTTTGGATACATCCTTGTGCGCTAAAAGAAGCTAAAGGATTGAAGAAACATGAAGTTAAAATAGTTTAACATTCATGTTTAAGGGAGGATTGTTAGGAATAATGTTTTCTTAACTTAGTACCGACAGTACAAATAGTTAGTACCGACAGTTATACTTAGTACCGACAGTACAAAGTATTAAGTACTGCAGTTTAGTTAGTACCGTTTTGTAGAAAGTTAGGTTAAGTACATTGAGAGATATTAAAAGATATTTATGAGATATTTTAGAAAAAGAAATGTAAGCCCATTAGGGTTTCCTTAGTCTATAAAAGGAACCCTAGACATAGTTAGCAGATAGTTTTTTTCTATATAGATCATAGAGCATAACAAATATACACAAGCTTAGCAGATTATATACAATATCATAGTTAGCAATCTGTAATCCTCAAGAACACTTTAATAAAGTTGTTATATCAGTAGTATTGCCTGTTCAATTGTTCTTTTAGTACTGGTGTTAAGATTCCGCATAAAACACATGTATTTATAATCATTGTTTTACATAGTCGTTTGTATTTATACATCTTGGCTAATCATCCTTTAAAGGATGCAAAGATCCATTAGTTAATCCTAAGGACTTTCAAGGGGACTTTTACAAAAAAAAATAAAAATGCGATTTAGGGGCTGCCCATTCCTAGTTCTTTGCAGCTTCTATCTTGCTGGGGTCTACATGAATGCCATCACTGTTAACCATATGCACAAGGAACTGCACTTCTTGCAACCAGAATTCACACTTTGAAAACTTTGCGTACATTTTCTTCTTCTTGAGCAGGTATAAGATTAACCCTAGATGAATTTCATGTTCCTCTTTTGTCTTAAAGTAGATCAAAATGTCATCAATGAACACAATAACAAATTTGTCTAGGTAGGGTCTGCATACTCTGCTCATCAAGTCCATGAATACCGCTGATGCATTTGTCAAACCAATGGGCATTACCGTGAACTCGAAATGTCCATATTGAGCTTTAAATGTGGTCTTTGGAATTTCGTCTTCATGCACGGTCAGCTGATGGTATCTGGACCGAAGATCTATCTTGGAGAAGTATCGTGATCCTTGTAGTTGATCGAATAGGTCGTCGATTCTTGGAAGGGGATAACGGTTCTTGATAGTCAGCTTGTTCAACTCTCTACAATCGATACACATCCTAAAAGAATTGTCCTTCTTCTTGACGAACAATATCGGTGCTCCCCATGGCGATGAAATTGGTTGAATAAAACCCTCTTCCTAGAGTTCCTTGAGTTGGTTCGACAACTCCTCCATTTCAGTACGTGCCAAGCAATTGGGAGACTTCGCGACCGACATTGCTCCAGGGATTAAATCGATACAAAACTCAACTTCTCGGGAAGGGGGTAATCCTAATAGGTCGTCAAGAAAAACCTTAGAGAAGTTTTGAATGATGGCGATGTCTTCCAGTTTCAGCCCTTCTGCTTTCGCACTCATAAGACATTTTACCTTCTCTTCTAGCCGTTCTCCATAAACTCTAAGCATCTTGGCATGTGGTAGTGGAATTCGAACTACCTTTCATGGCAGACAATTTCGGCCCTATGTTTGGACAACCAGTCCATCCCAATAATTACATTGAAGCTTCCGTGTCTGAACGGTATTAGGTCAATGTCAAAGGTATATCCTTCTATTTCAAACTTACAACCACGTGTAACCTTATTGATCTCTACTAGTTGTCCGCTAACTATTTCAATTTCATAATTAAAACCTGGACTACTAGGCTTTATGTCTAACAGAGGCATGAAGGTAGTGGAAACAAAGCTATAATCTGCACCTGAATCAAATAGCATCATAGCATAGTGGTTGTTTAAAGAGAACGTACCCGTCACAATGTTCGGGTCTTGGAGAGCTTCCTCTGCTCCCATCACGAATGCTCTTCCATGTGCCGGATTGCCATTTTTCCCACGACCCTGACCCCCTCAATAGCCAAAGCTTGATTTGGACGATTTCCTTCTTGTCCTGGTGCTTGGTTCAACCTAGGGCATGCTGATTTGTAGTGATCAGTGCCACCACACTCATAACATGCCTGATTGTGTCGTCGTGTAGGTGTATTTTATGATAGTTCAAGTTTTAAATTTATATTTTGCCGACTTTACCTAAAACAACACGTTAACGGGCAGTGTACCCGGTCAGATGGAGTTTTGTGGTAAGTAGGGTGTCGAACACTAAGAGCGAGAACTAATCTTCTATTTTATCAATATTTTGGTTAACTAAACTAAGTTAATTTAAACTATGTTAATTATATTCTATGTTAAACCTATGCTAAACCTATGTTAATCCTAATTAGCCTGAGAGACTGGCACAGGTTTGTGGTGACTTAGATCTACTTAAGACACAATAACACACACAAGCAAACAGACAAAAGATAGAAGAGCGGTCTAGCCAAATATAAGAAAAATGTATTAACCATGATTAATCCAATTAGAACGTTGGTTTTTTATTTAGTGCAATGAATACTTATCTCGATGCGGCATATCATTCTTAAGACTTAGGCGTTACTTCTTCCTAAGACCTAGACACGTAGAATTCTGTCACGATTAAACGCATCTGCATAAAGCATCCTATTTCCTGATTATAATCTATCTTTAGGGATTAAAGCAATGGTGATGCTTTAAACCTTAGCTCATAGAGACTTTACCTACTTACTGCTTAATGGCAATTTATATACTAGTAGTCCACTGGCCAAGTCTTTATCAATTGATTAAGAACGTATTCGTTGATCCCAAGGGTCACCTGCCGGTCCAACTAAGCTCACTAATCTAAAGGCAAAGATAGGTCATTATTTGTGATCCTATTGGTCTAGATATATAAATCACTATATGGAGAGCCATCCCGGCATCTAGCTAACGTGGTCGGTATCACTAGATCTAGTTGAATGATAGGTCGCATACAAAAGCATGTAAACAAGTATAAATTGATAAACATAAACAAGCAATCAACGATAAATTAAGCATTTTGAGAAAAACAAACCAAACAATTCCAACGTCCATAATAATGGTAATACCAAAGGTATAGCCCTCAAACATTCAAAATCAATACAAAATTAATAAGTCAACCAAGGCAAACTTATCGAGTTAAACGAATGATGCCAAAAATCAAACTATTACTAGAGTATAGGAGATTACAAAGTGTTTCCTATGAATTGATATCTTTGCTTGACCTCTTTAGCTCTTCTTGTCTTCTGAAAATCGACTTTGTGGTTAAGGTATCGAAAATATGATCAAGCACACTGAAAACCTTTTAGTTATTCTTATTTATAGGGTATGGAATTTGGTCGATACGGCATATCGAGTGACTTGGATACGGCGTATCGAGGGTTTCTTGGAGTAGGGACCACGTTCGATATCTTACAGAATATTTTTTTTACTTTATATTGAATACGACGTATAGAGTTTCCTAGATACGACGTATTGGTCTTTGAATCTTCGTGGTTCTTGTGAAGTGCAGGCACAGATACGCCGTATCTTCCTTGATGATACTGGCGTATAGGAATGTCAAGTTCTATTAATCTTCAAATGTCTTCGTTTAAGCTCCAGAATACGTGCCTTTTGCTAATCTTCACCAAGTACTCAATATTTACTGCAATTCTCAAATACAAATGATTAAGTAACAATTCTTGCAACAATCATACAAAATGGGTTATTTACATGGGATAAATGACGCTATAAAGTGACGTTATTTGAACGTTCACAAATATCCCCCCACTTGAATCCTACTTGTCCTCAAGTAGCCTTTAGAAGTTTATGAAAATGTATCCCTAAGGATTTTTCCGTTAAGCATTTATTTAATCTATTACATGCACACAACCAAACACCTCACGAAATAGAAAGATGAAAACACTCAAATCACTCAAATAATCTATGTGGTAACATGTAACTAATCCTCAATTGCTCGATCATGACGAATATTCTATCATAAGTTGGCAAGGATCAACATCTCCAACCACTAGAGGGTTAAGGAGTAACAAGTTTATAAAGGTAAAATGGGTTTTTTATAAAGGCTTAAAGGGTTTGATCATTCTAACAATCTTTCACCAAAAGTACCACACCAACAAGGCAGCTGAATCACACATACATGGCCGTAACGACGGAATAGACATGTGTGTTCGATCACATCCTCGATTTTTGAGCTTAACCAAAGGTTAGTATGAGAATTGATATAGGGGTATGGATCCTATTAAATTTTCACCAAAAGTAATAAACCAACAAGGCAGCTAAATCACACATACATGGCCGTAACGACGAAATAGACATGTATGACTCTATCACATCCTCATTCGAGTAAAACCTAAGGTTAATGATTAGAAAAAGGAAATAAATTGTTGTTAAATAAAACATTTAGCAAAAACAAATAGATAAGTCCCACAGTCCAAACAGATAAGGCTCAAGTTGCTAGACACTTTTTCCCGACCGTTACCATGATAAAGACACAACTATATATACAAACGTCTTGATCCTAGATAAAAAACAACAACCTAAGTATGGCGTAACCGTACAGTCCAACTCACAAATCATCTATAACTTTGACAATACTTTTACAAAGACAAGTGGCGATATCTACCACTTTAAACAAAATTTTACATCGTTGATTTATAACCATGCATCAACGAATACTCGATCCTTCAAATAATTCCATCGGTTTAAGCTTTTAACGAACACGAACCGCTTCAAACTTTCCTCCTCTTTTTTTTGCAATGCTCTAATTTTTTCAATTTTTTTATAATACTATGAATCTCGGTGTAATTTCACCATCTTTACGATCATAATAACTCCGGATAATTTCCTCCATGATTCTTCATTCTTCGGATGTACCAATAATTGTGATGGTAGTAATAATACACGAGTTTTGACTAGTTTTTACATTCCCATTGCAATGTACAAACTTCCCAACCATACCAGAGATAGAAAATGACACAAGACTTGGGAAATACATACTTTACACTTAAGTAATCTAGCACTGATAAAATGGACTAATCTAACAGTGTAGGCTAAAGTGTAAAAGGTGTAACGAAACCAAATAAATTGGTGTTATCCTAAAGGAGTGGCTCTACAGTTTTTTCTATTGGGTAATCTTACTCTTAGAATAAGAGTAAACAAAGGTTATAAGGGGATAACAAACCAGTCAGTTAGTTAAAAAACAACATATAAAAGCTTTTTGGTGTACTTCTAGAAATTACAATTTAAACAAGTTACTCAACCATCTAAATATATAGATACTCATTATATGTTCTCGAATATATTATAGCCAACGCCATAGTTCTAAAGTCCTGCAAACATCAATGTGGCACACTCTATTTTTTATGGATTGTGAGGTAAACAATTTGGAAACGGATAAGGCTGAAGTCCTCAGAAATCTAATAAGGGTTATGTTTGCAAGGTTATGTAACTATAATTTCACAAAAGTATGTTTGAAATTTTTTAAAAATTTTGAGCATAATTTTAAGCAATAATGTGAAAAAAGCACAAAACTTCTAATTCCCACCCCCCCTCCCTCCCGCTAAAATAAACCACGTCCTAGGATGTATAGAATAAAACATTAAAAACGAGTAAATTTAAAAGAATAGAATGAGAAACAACCTTATATTTGCTCGGTAGATTCTCCAAGTTGAGTTTATGAGCAAGAATCTGTGTTGTAAATGCGTCTGGATTCCAGCATGACTACAACACATATAGGATTCCAGATGATCGATACTTCACTAACTTTTTCGATTTCTTTCTAGCGAGGTCTTGTGCAAAATATAGGAAAAACATGCAAAATCCTATCTCGGGTATCCTACGGTTAATAAATAATAAAAACAATAAACTGTACAGGCAGTCAATACGCCATATCTGATAACTGGGATACTCAGTATAGAAAGTCCTATAAAAAGTATCAATACTAGTCAGTTTGCCAAATACGCCGTAACATGTGCATGAGTACGCCGTATAGACAGATCTGACACTAAAGTTTTTAATGCAGAAAAATAAAGGACTGATAACGTCCAGACAATCAATACGCCATATGGAATGGAGCGGATATGCCGTATTGATGTCTGGGAAGACAGGCTCGATAAAAATAAATAACTGTTTGGGTTGTCTCCTGAGAAGCACTTTTCTTTCAGCTAGTCTTTAAGTTAGACTTTTTCTCCAGCTTTCTTCACTCGGCTCTTGTTACCATCCACCCTTCATCCATCCTACGAAAGATTTCTTGGTACGTGCGGCATGCATCTTCATTTGTGCTCGTCAAATCATTGTATTCATGTTCTTTTATGGTAACATTCTCTTCGTCTTTACCGAATGAATACTTGATCATCTCAAATCTTCTAATTTTACAAACCGGAGCTTCTTGGTGAGGGTTATCAAATAATTCCCATCTTTCTTCATTTCCATGTTCTTCTTCATTCTCTCTTTCTTCATGATCATGGATGGCATTCTCATATCTGTCCCATCTTTTCCAACCATTATTATGTGATTCATCATCATCGTCAATTATTCCTTCCATAATGGCTTTATTTTTTTAAAGCTTCGTCTTTATGTTTGCCATCCTCCAATGCTTCATACCATTTTAAACATTGGTAACGGAGTGTGTTCCCTACTATGTATGCTCTAGGCAAATTCCCACCATTACAATATCCGTCATCTTTCCAGCTACAAGTTAGCCATTCCGAATGTCCATTTTTGAATAAGAATGGTTCATAATAGTGTTCAACAGGAATGGGTTCTTCCCATACTCCATTGTCTGTCCATGGTTTTTCATGTACCCATGGTATGTCTTATTCCACTCATACATCCAGTCATCCTGATATTCTTCATAGGTTTTAAATCCATCAATGTCTTTAGTAGGGAAATATGGATCGATTTATAAAAGATAATTAAATTCCTTGAAGGTCCTGCATGCAGGTGTCTTAAAGTCAAATACATTAGTGTCGATTCTAAAGATTTCAGCAACTTCATCATCGTCATCAAAATCAGAGGATTCTTCGTACATTAATTCAACTTCATATCACCTCTACCCAGTAAATCTATTATTGCATTCTTCGTGTATTGATCCATTGTCATATGGTTGTAAAATTTTGAGGCTAAGCATTCAGTAAATTCGACATTAGACGGATCGTACTCCATATCATCATCTGATCCATGTGTCATCCGTTGTCCCGAATCATCTTCTTCATTTAAGTCACATGGAATGTTAGCAAGTCCAGAAATTTCAACCTCATAGGTAAACAAATCATCATCCATTCTGCTCATCCGGTTGAATTCTTCGTGAAAAAATTCAAGTGATGTATTACAAGTAAACGAATCATCACTAATCTTTTGAGATTCAGGTTTCTCGAACTCTCCCTTGATTACCTTCGTCATTTTTACTGAAAATAACCAGGAAATTATCAGTAGAACCAGTTGGAAAAAGGCGTGTATAAAATTTTAAGCTTTAAGTTCGAGTATGAAAAACTCTTTTGTTACTGTATCAGACGATCGATATGCCGTATTCAGTTGATCTGAATACGTCGTATCAATCTATTGAATGAATACGATGTATTGGTTTAGAAAGTTGGATACGTCGTATTCAATGGAAGTGGATACGCCGTATCAGGTTATCGACCAGAATAGTGTATAGAAAACAATTTAAAATACGCACACAAACAAATAAACAAATATACAAGCAAACAATTAAAAGCAAATATACATAAATGTACAAAATTTTATACTAATCTAAATTATACTAATTAATCTAAATTACACTAATCCTAAGGGTTAGATCTAATCTAATGTTAAAAACCAAAATATTAAATAAAAGTCAAGATTAAAATTTCACTCCCCGGCAGCGGCGCCAAAAACTTGATTGTGTCGTCGTGTAGGTGTATTTTATGATAGTTAAAGTTTTAAATTTATATTTTGCCGACTTTACCTAAAACAACACGTTAACGGGCAGTGTACCCGGTCAGATGGAGTTTCGTTGTAAGTAGGGTGTCGATCACTAAGAGCGAGAACTAATCTTTTATTTTATCAATATTTTGGTTAACTAAACTAAATTAATTTAAACTATGTTAATTCTATTCTATGTTAGACCTATGTTAAACCTATGTTAATCCTAATTCTAACGGATAAAGAGGGGGTTTTCAGCCTGAAAGACTGGCACAGGTTTGTGGTGACTTAGATATACTTAAGACACAATAACACACGCAAGCAAACAGACAAAAGATAGAAGAGCGGTCTAGCCAAATATAAAAAAACTTTATTAACCATGATTAATCCAATTAGAACGTTGGTTTGTTTATTTAGTGCAATGAATACTTATCTCGAGGCGGGCATATCATTCTTAAGACTTAGGCGTTACTTCTTCCTAAGACCTAGACACGTAGAATTTTGTCACAATTAAACGCATCCGCATAAAGCATCCTATTTGCTGATTATAATCTATCTTAGAGATTAAAGCAATGGTGATCTTGTTAAACCCTAGCTCATAGAGACTTTACCCACTTACTGCTTAATGGCAATTTATATACTAGTAGTCCACTAGCCAAGTATTTACCAATTAATTAAGAATGTTCTCGTTGATCTCAAGGGCCACCTGCCGGTCCAACTAAGCTCACTAATCTAAAGGCAAAGATAGGTCATTATTTGTGATCCTATTGGTCTAGATATATAAATCACTATATGGAGAGCCATTCCGGCATCTAGCTAACGTGGTCGGTATCACTAGATCCAGTTGAATGATAGGTCGCATACAAAAGCACATAAATAAGTATAAATTGATAAACATAAACAAGCAATCAACGATAAATTAAGCATTCGAGATAAACAAACCAAACATTCAAATCTTCATAATAATGGCTAATACCCAAGGGTATTAGCCCTCAAACTTCATAATCAATACAAGAGTAATAATCCAACCAAGGTAAACTAACCGAGTTAAACGAATGATACCAAAAATTGAACGATTACTAGAGTATAAGAGATTACAAAGTGTTTCCTATGGAATTAGTAGCTTTACTTGACTGCTTCTGCTCTTCTTTTCTTAAAATCAACTTTTGTGGTTAATGTATTGAAAATATGATCAAGCACATTGAAAACCCGTTTTTAGGTTTTCTATTTATAGGGTTTGGAATTTGGTCGATACGGCGTATCGAGAAACATGGATACGACGTATCGGAGGTTTCTTGGAGTAGGGAACACGTTCAATATCTTTTAGAATATTTTATTACTTTAAATCGAATACATAATATAGAGTCCTCCTGGATACGGCGTATTGGTCTTTGAATCTTTGTGGTTTCTTGAAGTGCAAGCACATATACGCCTTATCTTCCTTGATGGATACGGCGTATAGGATGTCAGAACAGTAGTCTTCAAATGTCTTTGTTTAAGCTCCAAAAGGCGTGCCTTTTTGCTAATCTTCACCAAGTACTCCACAAGTACTGCAATTCTCAAATACAAAGGATTAAGTAACAATTCTTGCAATAATTATACAAAATGGATTATTTACATGGGATAAATGATGCTATAAAAGTGACGTTATTTGATGTCATCAATGCCCCATGAGCTGTTGTCGGTTTTCTAGCATTCAGTAGGTTCACCATCCTAGGTCGCGTCCTGTAATCCTTATGAAAGTGCCCTAAGCGGTTGTAGCTCGTGCACGCACGACAAGGCGTCTCGGGGTGATGGTGAAAATTACTGTTTGTACATTTGGGTGCCAAACCCGTGTACTTCTTCTTAACAGGGTTGGTGATTATGGCAAACACTTTCCCAGTCCTAGCTCTCTTATTATCACCCTTAACATTCCCTTCCTTACTCGACTCTCCGCCATTTCCTCTTTTCTCACCACTCTTCCTCAAAGATCAATTCCTAACTGCCTCATCAGTTAACACTCTAGCTTTTAGAATGGCATTCTGGATTGTAGGTGGCTCAGTTGCTACCACCATCCTACGGATCTGTAAAGCAAGGCCATAGATGTACCTTTCTATCCTTTTGGTCTCAGGGGTAACTAAGTGAGGGACTAGCCTAACAAGCTCATGAAATCTGCCAGTGTACGCTGCATACCCAGCTCCAACCATAGCGTGACTCCAGAACTCCGTTTCCAACTTCTGCATTTCGTTGCTTGGGTAGTACTCTTCTTTCACTAATGCCTTAAAATCTTCCCAGGTCATGCCAAGTGCGGCCTCTCGACCTCTAGTTTGGACCTCGAAGTTCCACCATGTCAGTGCCTTTCCAGTCAGCGAACCGACAGTATACTTGACCTTCTGGTGGTCTCCACAACCACTGATATCCCGTACTGCTTCCATTTTCTTGACCCAACAGGTGTAAGCTACCACACCACCCTTACCATCAAATTCATTTGGCTTGCATGCCACGAACTCCTTGTACGAACACCCATTCCGACCGTTGCTTACGTTAACATTCCTATCATCCTTATGGATGCTATCGTCGGCGGCGTTGTCGTTTTGACTACCGATGTTCCCTTGATTGCTAATGTGAGCATACTTGAGCGACGATAGTAGGAAGCATGTCTTGCAATTGCTGAGCGATGGCAGTAGCAAATTCAGGGACTTCGTCAACGCCTTCATTCGCTCCGTTACCTTGGCCACCACCTCGGTCACCTTGATCACCAGTTCTTCCACCTCCTCTACCAGTCTATCCACCCGTCCTTCTACCTCGTGGTGCAATAGCTCATCTACCAGCATTGCGTGTTGTCATCGTTGGAGACATTATCTACACAAGGAAGGATATAGGTAAAAATTGGTAGGAGGGGAATTTCGCATAAAGACGACCCTGATATACTATTGTTCGAATCACTGCCTCAAATTACACAAATCCTCCAAGAATTATCTTTCTTTTTAACCATGACAATAGGTGATGCAAAAGGACTGTGACTTTTCTTAATAACTCTAGCCTCCAATATTTCCTTGACCATGCTTTCTATAGCATCCTTTTGGGTAGGTGGGTATCTATAAGGTCTAAAGTTAACTAGTAAAGCTCCCTCAACCAATGGAATTTTGTGATCATGTGACCTTTGTGGTGGTAATTCAACTGGTATTCCAAACACATCTTTATAGCTATCCACAACTATTTGAATCTTCTCATCCACTGTTAAAGGCTGTCACACCCCGTCTAAGGCGGAAACACAAGGCGTGACGGAGGTATTGATCGTCATAACACATGGTGTCAATATAGAGAAAACTAAAATGCATACCAATAAAAAGTGCTACGACGTCCTCCGAACACAAGTGGGTACTTGTGCCATGACTAGTCGAATCACAACACATAGTCGAATGTATTACATAGTCAAGCTCCTACACATGGGATAATACAAGTTTAGAATGATCCAAAATGCATAACTGAAAACAACATTCTAAATGCAGTCATTCAAGAAAAGATCCTCAAGGGATACTCTTTGGTCTGCTAAGGCCTTCTATCTTGACTTTACCGAGCATTCACATCACCTAAAAATGATACTAAAAAAGGTCAACATAAAGTTGGTGAGCTCGTAGGTTTAAAGTATAAACCAGTTGTTGTGCCAGAATTTAAGTGGACAATAGCGCAGGATAATAGCGGAGTGCAAGCAGTATACATAGCAATCCAATAGCAATCATAGTAGTCTTAGCATATCATAGCAATCAAATCATACCAACCATTCAACAATGGTCCAAGCACTTATAGTCCTCCGAACCTATCGCCTACCAGGTGGAGCTACACAGTCGGCTAAATAGTTGTAAGTAGTAGTCCCAATAGCATGCATGAACATATACAGCAGCATTTACATACGCAATTATAGGCATATAGCATTGTCCAAAAGCGTAAGAATAGTTTAGCACAGAAGTAAAACAGTTTAAAAGTGGGGCTACAAGAACTCACCTTAAACAATGATGAATAGTAGCTGAGAATAAGATGGTCAAACAACAACGTGCAACGGCGCCCAGTCACGACCTAGCAAATTTATGTCCGACTCAGATATATATCTGAAATGTGCATTTGAAATTGATGCATAATAGTTTTTAAAAGCGTTTTGTATCATTGTCTTTAGTATTTCTGGTTGTGTGGTGGTTGACGAATTAGACTCGAATAAAATACCTCAAAGTATATTATGCAATAAATAATACATATAAAAATAGATTATGGGTTAAAATCAAAAAAATAAATAATAAAAAGGGTGTAAGCAGGCCTTCTCAGACCCGGCCATTTGACCCCCACAGCTTTTCCGGCCTCCCCTGTTTTGTACATTCAGGTATTTTTAGTCATTTTAACCTAAACACATACATTCAAAAGTGTTTTTTTTGTAATTTTTTTTGATAATTTTTTTTTTTCACTGTTACTAGTATTTCTTCCCGTTGATAAACATTCCACCATTTCTCCACAAAGTCTCGACCATCATTCCCGACGTAACCTCGACATAACCACCCAACCTTCCTCACCTATGTCTGCCACTTTTCCCACCTTGTACGAAATTAATCATTCAACTTCATTAACTGAATAGTCACATTTATAGAGATTCTTTTACTTTTGCTTGAGTAAAAACAAACACTTCGGATTCAAAGATTTATATTGCTATGCAATTAAAAATCAGTTCAAAGATGTAGTCAGTTCATCATTCGAATTTGAAAGTAAAGTTTTTCTTATTTAATTTTTTGGTTTACTATTAACCATCGAATTAATTATGGTTATTGATCTTGAATTTCATGTATATATAGTCGTAATTAGTGAAATTTGAGCTCGAGGTACAATCATTTACCTTATAGATCACTGAAACAAGAAATTGTGAGAAACAAAGATAGCAATTTGTGTTTTTGCCAAGTTGCATACAACATGACGATTGAAGCAGCGGACCTAACCTTAGAAATTGCTATCAAGAATGCATCAAGTAAAATACTAGTAAGACTAAGAATATATAACCTTGGTAAGTTCTGTGTAGCGGTCATGATAATAACCTGAATGAAGCCTTTTTCAATAGAAAGAAATAACTATTAAGAAAAACACCTCAAGTCAAGAAATTACTATATTACACATTTGTGGACAAATCCACTGTAGTTTTGACAGTGGGCCACATTGCTACAGTAACGGGCGATTTTGGTTTTTTTTTTTAATTATTTTGTTTTTGTTTTTTTTTTTAATTTGTATCACAAATGAAAGAAGAAAAAAAATTTACAAAAGTTCTCCATTTATTCAGATACTAAAAAAATAACCCCACAAAACACATTCGAGAAGAGATACCCTGCAATATTCACTTCTACGTACACACATCATCGATAGGCCATTTTGTCAGATTTCAAATACAATCGTTAGAAAACGACAACACACGTAACACCACTACCTCACAACATTTATGATGAAAAGAATACACAAATCACCTAGGTAGCTCTGCAACGAATATAAACAATAAACACTTTCAATAACATGAGCGTGCGCGCAACATATTAAGCCATATAAAAAATTATTAACTAATACACAACAGTTGTCGACAAACCTAGCCTAAAATCGCATAAAAATGAGTGCCCAAAAGTAAAGACACAAATTTAAACTATAAATACCAAACATTAGCCCTCAAGTATCTGGCCCTCAAAGTCAACACAAAAAATTACAAAAACAGTCCCTTCAACTTTTTTAACTATATTTTAACGAATTTCTCTTACACAAAAAAATCCCGTAAAAAAAAATTAATCACTTCATAAAAACACTCAATTTTATATCTAATCACAAAACTTTTGGTACTTTCAGACGTAGCAGAAAAAAAAAGAATACGAACACCGTCACACAAAAAAGAAAGTATTACGAAACAAAATGAGTAACCCCGTCCCAAAGGCAAAAAACAAAATTCCCGAATCGTCTAACATAAAAAAAGAATATCCGAGAAAAAACATTTACAGCACAAAACACAAAGAAACCCCAAAAATAACCCAAAGAATCTGGCCCAAAGTAAAACTAAACATACAAAACGTACCCTCACCTTTTAACTATTTTCTAACGATTTTCTTCACAAAAATTCCCGTAAAAAAATTTTACACAAAACCGTCCCAAAAAAACCAAAAAGTATTCAGGACACAAAATGTAGTCCTACTCCCAACTGCAAATTTTCTCCGAATCATACAAAATAGAAAATATTAAAAATTAGCCACGTCATAACGCATCGCCCAAAAAAAAAACTCGGAAACGTAAAAAAATTATTCGGAACGGAATCTATTGGGATCTGTCGATGGCTGCGGGCGCGGAGGGGGAGCGCGGGAGGGGGGGGGGGGGGGGGGGTGGTGTGGTTGTCATGTTGGTTGCTTGGTGTGATGAGGATAAGAGTTGCGTGTATTAGCCCCAATTACAGGACTGGTATGGCAGGAATGTTGGGCTTGATTTGGCAAAGATTTCATTGGGGGTGGGGGGGGGGGGGATGGGGGTTTGGGGGGGGGGGGGGGGGCGGGGGGGGGGGGGGAGGTAGTTAACTGTATATTAGAGCTTAAAGTGAAACAAACTCAATAGCAAGCACACACACAAGATAACGAGTGAATAAGCATTTTCACCTTCGGAAAATTTCAACCTTTTAACATTCTCAGTCTCCCTAATTTTATGCTTGTTTTCCTTTGCCACTTTAGGCGAAGACATCTTTCCATGCCATCTCTATGAATTCTTGCTGACAAATCTGATATAACATTACCCATACATAAGTATACAATAGAAAGAAATAACTAGAAAGAAATAACTATTAAGAAAAGCACCTCAAGTCAAGAAATATATTATATTGCGTGTTAGCTCCAATTACAGGGAAGTGCATTTATTGATTTGGCAAAGATATCATATTTATCAATAGTTAACTAATTGATAGTCATGTTGGTAAAAACACAATTAAATAATTGCCGATCAATATATACCTTTTTCTGCCGTGGCTTACACGGCATCACACATCTTCAAGGCATTCGGAGTCTCGCGTTATCACTCAGAGATCAATTATTCCTTTGAGTGTCATGACTTAAGATGATAAGTTCGACTCATCGTACTTATGAATGCGTTTTATACCTTATTAGTAAATTCTTAAAACTGAATTAAAAGGTCAAATAAGTCAAATGGAGTTTTATTTCCCAAAGCTGCATACACTTTACTGAATAATTTAGCTTTTAGGTAGGATATCATCCCGTATGTCTAAAAGAGCTTGAGCTCTAGAAAAATAAGCAATTTCATGTGTTTTGACTACATACTAATAGTACCAGATATTTATATATAAATCTTGCAGAAACTTTTTTCTTTACTTTTTTATCATTGGTACGAAGACTTGTCGGCTTTTCTATCTTCCTTGATCTGTTACAATAGAAGTTTATTTTGTCAGTATCAGTATCTGGAGTTGTGTCCTGAATCAGGTATGTTAAGCTTGAGGTGGCATGTGCTCTCAATTCATTGCAACATTTACTTTCTTTATCAGTAATCGATGTATTGTCTTTGGATGGAACTGCTAAGCTTGAGGTGACGACTGCTCACTTCACTACTACAGTAAGTTTACTTATCAGTAACTAATATAGTGTCTGTGGTCGGGTCGGTTAAGCTTGAGATGATGGCTGCCTAAG
>BQNB010088876.1:11921-27546 GCA_026074375.1 Tanacetum coccineum
AATTATTGCCATTATTTATTTTTAGAGATTTACGTTATTATCATATAGTTAAATCGCGTAAACTAAAAATCATCATTCAATGTAAATGGACACCAAACAAATAAAAGTTTACGTCAAGCAAGTGTTATATTGTTATTTTGGGTATAATTTATAACTTTTCATATTTTATTTTTATTGGTTACGTAAAACGCTTACGTTTCACAATAAATCACATTTAGGCATACCCGGAAGCACCTATACCTATCTACACTCGAACAAATACCCACTATTATACCCAATACCCAAAAATTAACTCATTTCCTTATCTACAAACTACCCAAACCGGATCCAACATGTATACATATAAAATAAAATCAAAACTCCCCACTAACTCTTACCTTTACATGTTATAAACCTTACATACTAGTACCTCATCCCATGTATCCATAAATTGGCACATCACATGTACCCTAAACATCAATTTCAGCCGTGTACATGTCTAGGGAGGAGGAGAAGCCTTCTTACACTTTTACTTGAAACCCCTATATCACATGGTTTGGTTTTAGATAGTTTAAGGTTTTACTACAAGAAATAGGAGAACAGGGGATGATGTTTTCCTCGGCGACATTTGTCGCCGGGGAATAGTCGCTAAATGACAAAAAATCGTCCTACGTGGCCCCAATTCCTGTAAAATTTTCAGTCAAAGAGTTCGGGAATTTTCCCTGGCGACATGTCGCCGGGGATAGTGTAAGTAAAATTTGACCCAAAAAATCAACGCAAAACTTAGCGGGAATTTTTCCCGCTCACGTTTCAATGGCGACATGTCGCCGGGGATAATATTTGGTATTTTAAAAAATTTAATTAGCGTAAAACTTAACGGGGATTTTCCCGCTTACTTTTCCCCGGCGACATGTCGCCGGGGATGCTTTCCTATTATTTAAAAAAAATAATTAGTGTTACTTAATTTAGTGGTGACGTGTACGTAATTATCCCCGGCGACATGTCGCCGGGGATACACTTAATTGGGCCTGAAAGTGTCAATTGGTTTGGGCTTTTTTATTACCAAATTGGGCTTCGGGTTTTTTGGACAGTTTCCCCGGCGACTTGTCGCTGGGGAAAGTGTTTGACTTTGTTGACTTTTAATTAAACTACGTTTTTTACGTTCGTTTTGGTCTGATATTCCGTATATTTTAACAAAAAATATAGATATGATTAGAAACTAATCATTAATTAGCTCATGTTTGCCCTTTAAAGGTGTGTTCATGTTTGTACCATTCGCATGTCGACTTGATATCGTTAAACATAAACATATAGAAACACATTCATATCATAAAAGTTTAAACAAAGTCTTCACATACATGAAAAGACATAAAAGTTTAAACAATAAAACATACGAATTACATTGCACATGACAAACTACTCCAAATCAAGTTTTTCCATCTCATTGAGAACTTCGTGAAATAGTGCAGCCGAAATTAACTGATAGTTGTTCTGGATGCATATGCATTCCATTGTTGCCTTGTGTCACTTATCTTTCCACGCTAGTTCTCTACAGGGTTTGAGCACTCTCTATTTCTTGAAGATCCTAGAGAATAGTTTGTAGGTGTTGAAGGTCCAGAAGAATAGCTTGGAGGCGTTGAAGGTCCTGAAGAATAGCTTGGAGGTGTTGAATGTCCTGCAGAGTAACTTGGAGCTCCAGGAGAACTCATCAATTCACGAAGTCGGGTCTCTTTCCATAAAAAAATCCACATCCAAAATGTTTCGGAGGCTGTTAAATAGTAAAGAAATCAATTCTTTTAACAACTAACCAGAATATTTATATATTACACAAATAAAAAACATGTGATTGTTCACCTTTGATTTTGGACATGCATAGTATAGTTTACCGTAACTCTCAGGTTTATACGATTGTCGGAGAACTACATCTCCTTCTGCACACCTACACGCAAAAGCTTCATGTGGCACCATGTTCACCATCTTTTTGTGGTTGTGATGTTAAGAGTGTGTGATATGTTTGTGGTTGTGATAGTATCTGCTTTTTATGGCATAAAAGATTATTTGGCGGGAGTATTTGGCGGGAGTATTTGGCGGGAGTTTTTGGGGAGAGTATTTGGCGGGGGTATTTGGCGGGGGTTTTTGGCGGGAGTATTTGGCGGGGGTATTCGACTCGTCCGTTGAACGTCTAATGTATAACCAATAAATATCGACTCGTCGTTGAACTGTCTAATGTATACCATAACATATCGAATCGTCCGTTGAAGGTCTAATGTTATAACCATACCATATCGACTTCTTCCGTTGAAAGTAAATGTATAACCATACATATCGACTCGTTCTATTGGATTTCTAATGTATAACCATAAACATATCGGACTCCTCGTTGACGTCTTATGGTATAACCATAACATATCAGACTCGTCCGTTGAACGTCTTTGTTATACCATAACATATCGACTCATCCGATGAACGTCTAATGTCATAACCATTACCATATCGACTTACATCCGTTGAACGTCTAATGTATAACCATACCATATCGACTCTTCCGTTGAACGTCTAATGTATAACCATAACATATCGACTCGTCCGTTGAACGTCTAATGTATAACCATAACATATCGACTCGTCCGTTGAACGTCTAATGTATAACCATAACATATCGACTCCTTTTTTTCTGTTCCGTTGAACGTCCTAATGTATAACCAAACCATATGACTACGTTCCGTTGAATGTCTAATGTATTAACACATACCATATCTACTGTCGTTGAACGTCTATTGTACTAACCATAAACATCTATCGACTATCCGTTGAAAGTCTATTGTATACCATAACATATCAGACTTCGTCGTTGAACGTCTAATGTATAACCATAACATATCGACTCGTCCGTTGAACGTCTAATGTATAACTTAAACATATCACTCGTCGTTGAAGTCTAATGTATAAACCATAACATATCGACTCGTCCGTGATACGTCTAATGTATATCCATAACTTAAGATCGGACTCGTCCGTTGAACGTCTAATGTATAACCATAACATATCGACTCGTCCGTTGAACGTCTAATGTATAACCATAACATATCGACTCGTCCGTTGAACGTCTAATGTATAACCATAACATATCGACTCGTCCGTTGAACGTCTAATGTATAACCATAACATATCGACTCGTCCGTTGAACGTCTAATGTATAACCATACCATATCGACTCCTCCGTTGAACGTCTAATGTATAACCATAACATATCGACTCGTCCGTTGAACGTCTAATGTATAACCATAACATATTGACTCGTCCGTTGAACGTCTAATGTATAACCATACCATATCGACTCGTCCGTTGAACGTCTAATGTATAACCATAACATATCGACTCGTCCGTTGAACGTCTAATGTATAACCATACCATATCGACTCCTCCGTTGAACGTTTAATGTATAATGATACGTAAAAAAGAATATATATATATACTAATAATATAATATCTCAAGAGCAATTAAGAAAATTCCCTAAGGAAAATTCACTCTTTAAAATATATATATAATATATAATATACGTATCTTCACCGGGAAGTATGATTTCCCGGGTCGTTTTCCCAAAGAATTGAGAAATTGAAACCTCGCTTGATATTGGATATTGATTTGAATGGGTTCGAAGATTGATTGGGTTTTTCTATAACTACTAATTAAAAACAAGAAAATAAAAAAATAATTAGAACACTTAACAAATTACGGGAAATGAATAAAACGCGACAATTAAGCAAGTAAGAAAAAATAAGACACTAAAAATGCAAACTAAATTTCTAAATATAGCAATAGACAAGAGAAAATTTTTGGAAAAAGAAAAACATTTTTTTTTTGATTATTTTTGAATTTTTTTATTAATTAAAACTTATTTAATTCTAATTAAATCTTAAAAATAAAAAGAAATAGAAAATAATTGAAATTATATTTTACCTAAGTAAAACGAGTAAAAAGTAAATTTTAGAAAAAGGAATTACTATTTTTGGCTTTTTAGATTAAAAGATATGATTTTTCTAAAATTTAATCTAATTAAAAACTATAAAAATAATAAAACTAACCTAAGAACTAACCGTGCAAAAGGGAAAAGGACTAACTGAGCTAAAGAAACTAACAGGCAAGGACTAATTAAGACACAAACGAAATTGAAAGTTACACAAGCAATCCCTGAGGTCCAACCCGATTACACCCTAAGTCCAAATAAGTTTTAAGAATAAGTTGAATCTAAAAAGTGCTTTTCAGCAAAAACTTAAAGAAGCAAAATTATAGAATAAGCTGGAGAGAACAACTTTAATGAAAAGACTTATATCTAAAAGCCACTAATAAGCTCAATAAGAGCTTATTTATCAGCTGACCTCAGAAAGTGGTGGTTTCCCTATGGTTTTGCTAAATCAGCTCTTAAGAGCTCAAAATTAGTTCAAAATGAAAAAAGAAAGAAGTTCTAAAGAGCTTATGACTTGCTTAAGCTAATTAAGAAAGGAAAATAGAGCTAGAAATCCTCTTAAGCTACTGAAATTAAGCATGAATTAAGCAAACTCAGGAAATAAGTAAATTAGCACAAGATTCAATTAAGCTAAAAAGCTCTAAAAGCAAATCTAGCTTATAAGTAAGAGCTTATGAGGACTTATGCAACTACTAATAAACTATCTATTTTGATATAAAAAACAAATACCTTAAGCTAAATTTAACAATTTAAGAATCTACTTAATTACCTACTGTTTTTGGTATTTTTGATTTTCTTAGTTGAATTTTGACAGCAAAATAAGCTAGGAAAATAAGCTAGAAAATGCAAATTAAGACTTAATCTATAATAAGCTATACCTAAACTTTATCCTACTTGAATTTAAGAACCTAAGACCTACTTTTACTTAACTAAAATTAAATTCAAAAGTGACAGCAGGAACAACCTAGTTCCTGCTGATGCACTTGACACTTAGCACAAATCCAATAGTGCAGGTTACCTTAAGGGTAAACCTGCACTTGGACACTCTTCTTGAGTGTTTATAAACACAAAACAAGCACAATCTAAGCCTCAAAGAGCTTGGATCAAAATGAAGCAATTAAAACCTAAGTTAAAAGCTCCCCTGGTGCAGGAACATGCATAATAAGCCACAAATTCATTTAGACTAAAATCTAAAAACCCAAACCTTTTTAAAACTTGATTTCTTATTAAAACTCAGCTGACCAAAGTGTTTTGCCCAAAAATATTTGACTTTTATTGGTCAAACTTGCTTATGCCAAACACCCCTTTACCATTTTGACAGAAATGATTTTAAGCTTAAATTGCAAATCTAATTAATAAGTACTAACTACCAGATAAAAACTAGCTTATAACTAACTTATTAAGCTTAAACTAACAACTGGATTTAGCTATACCTTTAATCTAAGATATACTTTTTTTGGTGTTTTTATGGTTTTTTGACAATCTAAATATTAAACTAATGATCTATATTTCTTAAGCTAAAAACAGATTAACTAATAAGTCTAATGAAATTCAAATAAGCACTAATAAGCATACAATATAAGCAAATAAGCAGATATAAGTTTTTAAGCACATTACCTATTTAATTAAGCTTGAATAAAAAAGAAAAAATTAAAAGTGAAACTTACTTTGGCCTCTAGCTAAACAAGAGGAACCAATTAAGGCAGCTACAAGCTCCTCTATACATTTTAATAAGCTTGGGTTTGTGTACTTGGGATTCATCCATTACCAGATCCCCTTCCATAAGCTTAAATCCAATAAATCCAAAGTAAATAGAAATTTTAAGCTAATTTTATAGGTTTAAAGTATGGTTAAGGTGAGTTAAGCTCCATAATAAGCTTATAGACCTATTAGATCTGATTTTAAGCTTATGAGGGCTTATTGAGCTTTAGCTTAATATCAAATAAGAAAAATAAGAGCTTATGAATTTTAACAAAAGAGCTTTTGAGAGATTAAAAAACAACTGAATTTCATTATTAAAAGATTGTTTAAATACTTAAAGGAAAAGTTACAAGGTTTTAAAAGTGAAAATTAACGAAAACATTAAATCTAAAAGATACTTTTAACATTACGTGAGTGTGTGATAGTGTGGCCGTTTTATAGGTGTAATGAAGCTTTCTAGTCTTCCTGCATTGCTCTCTAATCCCTTCAATTCTCATCCCTTGAATTCTTACTCAATGGATCATGATTCATAGCCAGTTGGATCATTTTGTGGACACTGAGGTTTCGCCAAGCTGTCATTCTTTGATTGGGACAGCTTGTGCTTTCTTTGAGTGTTTGTTTTAGGTGTAAAAAACCATATTCTTTGTGCTTTCTCCATCGTGCTCGTGGCTACTCCTAGCTTGAGGGAGCTAATGGATTTGCCTGGTTTTACTGATTTGACCTTGCCACCATGTATACGACCACTTGAATAGTCCATTTTATCCCTTAATTTTCGTTTGCCCCTTGTTTTGACTGCTAGGAGAAACGGAGAAGGAGATGAATAGTAAAAAGGATCTTGGCGCCTTTTTTCCTAAATTGTCCTTTGTACCCTCTAATTGTGAAAAGCCCTTTGTTTTGAGTTAAGGGCACGTTTGGGAAGACGATGAACGGTAACTTGGATTTACCCGCCTTTTTTTAATAACTGACATGGGGTAAAACTCGTTTGAACTTTGGGAAATAGCAACTTCAGCCCTTGTCTTTCTTTTTCCTTATTCTAGTTATGATTAACTTTAGAAAATTGCAAAACTGGCTCTTGTTGACTTTTGTTGACCATGATTTGACTGAGGCTTGGCTTTTTATGGCTTTGGCTTCGATTCTTTGGCTTTTTTTTGTACTCTTCTGATTCTCATGTCCGTGCTTGCTCGTTTTTGACGGGTTTCATGCGATTTTTGATATATCTGTACCTGCACACACAAAACACAAATACAAGCATATTTTTGCCATTTTTGGTTTGTTTTTGGGATTAATTTGGTCTTTTTAAGCATAAAAGGATATGTGTATTCTACACTTATCAAAATTCCCCAAACTAAACGATTGTGTGTTCTCACGCAATATCACATGCCTTATAACCAAATACCTCGAAATTTCCCTAAACTAAACCTTTGAAAAGTAGCAAAGATTTTTGTTGAGAGAGATAAGAGATCACAAGTTATAAAACACCCTATTTCCCTTTTTCTAAGATTTTTCTCTTTTTATGATTTTTCTTGATAATTAATTACCTAACTACAACTTATTTGTGTTGACATAATGTATTGTTTTCATTACCTCATTGGTAACTTTAAGGATCATAGAATAAAAAGCACAATTAAGTGTCTAAAAGATAACTTCATTATCCTCGATTTTTTTTTCACTCTACCCACGCCAAGCTTGAAACAAGATCATTGTAAATTACAAGTTATTGATGCTAACACTACTTATAAGAGCTAGTTGTGTACTTACTTTTCCTCCCTAAAATCCTTCTTTTGTATCTCAAAGTTTACTTAAGTCCATATACCCGAAGGCTCTTTAAGGACTGTTTTGAGACTTATTAATTCCAAAATAAAGCATAACGGTTAAGAACGCAATAATTAGCTCCTAGCCCTTTTAAAAAGATCAAATGTCATCAAGATAAAGTCCACATCAAGGCAACCAAAATTTGGCTTTTATTAGGCTACTTAAGCAAGGCACCATTCATGTCATATACCTAAGGCTCTTTAAGAACATGAATGGACTAATCTTATTTCACATATACCCTTAGCTCTTTAAGGCACAAAATAAGATAAAAATTAAGCAACATTATTAATCCTCGGTCCTTTAGAAGGCTACAACATCGGCTACACCTCCGACAAGTCGATTAGCAAACATATTCGACTCTAGATTATATAAAAACCGGTGCCTTTATCTCGCAGGCCTACAACGATAGTCGATCGACAAGAGGTTATTCTACTTATTATGACACCGGCCCCCACCTTATATGAAAACTCCAACATCGGCCACGCCTCCGACACGATGAAGTAATCTGGCAGAGATACTTATTCATTTATTATTTTTGCATTTTAAGCCAAATTGAGTATTCCTGATGTGTACTCATCCTAATCACAAAGGAACTAAAGAAAACTTCTATTAGCTAATTATTAACCAAAAAACCGTACAACTCTATTTATTAAACATTTATATATAGAGGTGAAACAAGCTAATGGGAGAAAAAGCCACAATTAATACATATGAGCTTGAAAGAAATCCAACTATTCTACGTTTAGCATCATGACTTATAAATAACACTATCATTTCTTGTTCTTCGCAATTTAAAATCTCTAATAAAGAAATTTGCGAACACTTAGCCTATATAAAATCCAACTTGGCATATTTAAAATCTACTTGAGATTAGCACAAGTCTTCATTTACTAACGATTCAAGTCTTGCATATTTAAAGTCTATGTGAGACTAGCACAAACTATCATCATTAATTGCTAAGGGAGAAAGCTAGAACTCTACACGTACGATCGGGTCAAAAATTACTTTTTATTCTTACCAACGGAAAACCTACATTTTTGTCTTAACATTTTTTTTTTGAGATGACAATTAAGAACTTAAAATTTTAAAATTTTTGCTATTTTTGTGGGAATACGGGTACGTGAGAACAAAACAATAAGCAAGCAACATCAAATCGATAGATTCCCTTCCCCAAACTAAAACGAAACATTGTCCTCAATGTTTAAAGTCGGGTCTCTACGTAAATCTAAGCCGTTTATGAAGTATGCCAAAGATAACCGTAATCATAATTAATGAAAGGATATGGGATTTCCCTAAACTAAATTTCACATCAAAGGATAGAATCTCGAGTAGAACGGATAAAAAAATCAACGGACAACGAGAGGCTTCAAAGAATTTGTTAAGTCGATCCTACAAAAATCACAACAAGCAAGCAACAAACATCGAGAAATCGGAAAGAGTACAAGCCTTTCTCAACACAACACATTAGATAAGAAAAAATAAAAGAAAATAGAAAGGGGGATAATCATGGGGTGAACTCGGGGCCACAGAAGAGCGGCTTTTTGTTGTGGTCGCCGGCGGCGGGTCACCCAGCAGGGAAGGGGAGTGTGGCGCCGCGAGCTAGATCTCTTCTCTTGGTACGCGTTGAGCTTGTATTCTAGGGCTGTAGTACCTTTCTGTGAACACAGGGCGACAGAGAGAGGAAGATACACATGTGTAGGTACGAGACTTTCAAGACGCTTAATGGTCACGCTGGTGGGTAATGAAGGTCCCTCTTAGACTTCGCGTCACGAAGCGGACTACATAGCACTCATCTTGAGCCAAGGTAGATCCGGCCGAGCGTCCTCTCTTAACACTCTCGCGACATATGTTCATGTAGCTCATGCAAGGTCTGTGGGGGATAGATAAGCTAACAGGTGCTTCTGTCTGCTCATCGTGGTAAACACGTCAAGACACTTATCGTTCAGAAACAGCAGAGGCTATCGAGCGCGCTCGGCCGATAATGATCACCACGTCGTCTCCTAGCTGCAATCACACTTCTCTACTATCTCATGTTCAAGTTATCTATGTGTACGTCAGTAGCGGAGATACTTCTGCATTCAGACGCTTTCTGAGTGATAAGGCTCATGCGCTGTGAGTGTGGGACAGTGTGATACTGGCGTGGCGGAGAGCGATCTGATGAGCGTGAACGGTCTACTTTCGTAGCTGCTGCTCACAGCAGCATTCACGACATGACGTTAGCATGCTATACAAGCTCTCGAGATAATCGCTCTGGAAGGCTCCAAGTGTAATGTGTCATTTAGCTGCAACTCCCGATGATCACCCGAGGATTTTATGTTGAAATTTACGTGCTTAAGAGCCCAATACCCTTTAATTGTTTTTTTTAAAAATAAATTAAAAATAAAAATAATTTTAAAAAAAATAAACTCGACCTGGTAAATGACAAGAACTGTTTCTTCCATACATGAGCTGTAGGGTGTACATCCGATTGGAGTTTTGAAAGCGATTCGGAATGCCCATAAAGCATCGTCTAGCTTGCCAGACCAGGAGGCACGGTTTTCTCCTACCGTTCTTTCAAGAATACGTTTAAGACCACGATTTAACACCTCCACTTAACACTCGGTTTTGAGGATGTTAACGTAGCTAGAACGATGTTGTGACTCCAGTTATTAACATCATTTAGCAATTAATCATTCAAAAGTGGGTCCCACATCCCTTATTTATAGCTTCTCGTGTTACCAAATCGGGCAAAAAGTGTCTTAGAAATTCACAACGAACAACGAGCATCGATATGGGGGAGCGCCTTTGCTTTAACCCATTTCGAAAGATAGTCGACTGCTACAAGGATATACTTATTTCCCTTTGATGACGAAAATGTCCCATAAAAGAGATACCCCATACTGTCAAAGAATTTCACAAAACTAGATAGCATTTTGTGCATTTCATCACGAGAGAAATTGTGCCTTGTCTATTGGAACTATCAAAGATTTTGTCATCGAAAGCGCATCTCGATATATAGTAGCCAAAAAAACTGCATCAAATACTTTCGAGCGGTGAGATTGGCACTATGATGCCCCCGGTGGTCCCTTCATGACAAGCAATGAGGATTCAAAAGCTACATGCCAGATACACGACCTCGAATGATTTGATCCACTCAATACGAAAGAGGTAGGAGGATCATCACAGAAATAATGCATTACGTCTTTAAAAAATTTCACTCTTTTGTTGAGTTGTGTGTCATTCTTTTATGATAAAATTACCCCGCATGGTAATCTTTGCAAAATCATCAACCATGGGTACTTCCGGTTGATATAACTCCAAGAGTTTCTAAAGGAAAGTATTCGTATTAATGTCTTTGTTTCAGAATGTCTTTGTGAGGTACTCGAGTCTGACAAATGATCGGTGGCTAGATTTTCACTTTCCTTTGCTTGTCGAGAATGTTAATCGAATCTTGTAAGAGTAACACCCATCGAAGGTAAACAAAAAAAAAAAAAAAAAAAAAAACAAATAAAAAAAAAAACCTTGGCTGCATCTTGTTGTTATGCAGGTACTTCAAAGCAGAGTGGTCAGTATAAACAATGCTTTTAGATAAGACAAGATAAGGCCGAAACTTTTCAAAAGCATACACTACGGCGAGCATTTCCTTCTCTGTTGTAGTGTAATGAATTTGAGCTTCAGTCATCGTCTTACTAGCATAATAATCGTTGAAAATGCTTTGTCTTACGTTGTCTAAGACCGCACCAATCGCATAATCGCTTGCATCACACATTAATTTCGAAGTAGGTTTCATCCGGGACAACTAAGATTGAGCTTTCGTAAGCTTCTTCTTAAGGGTTTTTCGAAAGCATTGATACATTCTTGAAAAATACAAATGGGGTGTGTAACTCTTTTAGAGAAGGCTTGAGTTATTGGTCTAGAAATCTGGAAAAGACTTAATGAAACTACGTAAAATCCGCATGACCTAAAAAGACTCTAACTCCTTTTAACGGTAGGTCGTATGAGGGAGTTTAGCAGTTTCCCCCCATTCACAACGACTTGCTCGTCGACCTCAATTCCGACCTTTGATATCTTATGACCTAAAACAATACCTTTCTTATGACACTGAAGTACATTTTTCCCATTAGGACAAGATTTGTGTCTTCACATCTTTTTAACATTCGTTCAAGATTAGAAAGACATGAATCAAAACTATCACCAAAAACGGAAAAATCATCCATAAACACCTCCATTGTCTTCTCTATCATATCGTGAAAAATCGCCATCATACAACGTTGAAAGGTTCCAGGAGCATTACATAATCCAAATGGCATACGACGATAAGCAAAAGTACCATACGGGCACGTAAAAGTTGTTTTTTCTTGATCATGAGGATCAATTGGAATCTGAAAATACCCTGAAAAACCATCTAAGAAACAATAGAATTCATTGCCGGCTAGACGTTCTAGCATTTGATCCATGAATGGGAGAGGAAAATGATCTTTACGAGTCGCTTCGTTAAGCTTCCTATAATCGATACATACTCTCCATCCGGTAACTAGACGTGTCAGAATTAATTCATTTTCTTCATTTGCAACGACGGTCATTCCTCCTTTTTTAGGAACATAATGGATTGGACTAACCCACGGGCTGTCGAAGATCGGGTATATCATTCCGGCATCAAGAAGTTTAATCACCTCCTTCTTAATGACTTCATGAATTTTTGGGTTCACCCGTCTTTGACTTTGCACCGATGGTTTACAATCGTCTTCCATCAAAATCTTATGAGTACAAAAACGAGGGTCGATAAACCCATGGATATCGGTTTATTTTTCCAGCAAGGCACTTTTATGAATTTAAGAACTTTAATGAGAGCATGTTTTGATCTTTTTACCTTTTGCTATGATGACGGGTAACTTATCGTTTTCTTCAAAAAGCAATATTCTAAGTGAGATGGTAAGTCTTTTAATTCCAAGTCCGAGGCTCTCAATTGAAGATATTGGCCCGGTAACTTCACTTTGCTTAAGGTCCATCGGAGGAATTGAAACGGTCATCATTAACATGTTCAAGCACATAAATATCTTCCTCCGGATCACAATCATCATGATCACTTTCCAAAGAGATTGATTTGTCATAAAGATAAGCATCGATTTCTTCCAAAGTAAATTCAGAAGTAAACGGCTCAGACGTCGAAGTGGGATTGCCACTTGAAAAATCATCACTAGGAAATCCTAATAATTCCGGAACATACTCCTCACAAATTTCATCAATGATGTCAATTCGGTTTACCGATTTGTCATTCGTAGAGGAGTATTTCATGGTTTGGTCTAAATTGAAAGTGACGGCTTCGTTATCAACACGGAGAGTGATTTCTCCTTCATAAACGTCAATTAAGGTACGACCGGTTTTCAAAAATGACCTTCCAAGTATAAGAGGTACTCGGGGATCAGCTTCGAAATCGACAACTACGAAATCGGCGGGAAAGTGGAATTTTCCAACTTTAACGTAGACGTCTTCGGCTAAACCCTTAGGTAATTATTGACGTCCGCATAACTCTAAAAGACAATCGTGTCGGTAAAAGTTCGGGCAACGTAAGTTATTTCCAAATTCGAAAGGGCTAGATTTATGCTTGCACCAAGATCGGCCAAGGCGTAACATATCTCCATTCCCGGGAATTCACAAGGAATAAGGAATTTACCCGGATCTCCTAGCTTTTCGGGAAGCTTTTTAAGGAGCATTGCCGAGCAATTCTCGTTCAATGGAATTTTTGCTAATTCGAGCAACTTTTCTTTATTCATTAACAAATCCCTAATCGTAGGAGCAAATCTCGGCATTAAAAACAAAGCATCCGCAAAACTTATATCAAAACGCAAATCTTGAAACATTTGAAAAATCTTTTCTTTTTGGTATGAAGCGTTTCTCGGATTCTTTTGATTTCACGTTTTGAAGGGTAAGGAATGTTTGCTTTAGGTACCGTCTTCGGAATCTCGGGTTCCGAATTGTGTTTAGGGACAACCGGAGGTGAGATTTGAGCGGTACATCTTGGAAGAATATTTTTCTCCTCCGCAAAACTTATATCAAAACGCAAATCTTGGAACATTTGAAAAATCTTTTCTTTTTGGTATGAAGCTCTTTCTCGATTCTTTTGATTGTCTCGACTCGAAGGATAAGGAATGTTTGCTTTGGGTACCGTCTTCGAAATCTCGGGTTCCCAAAGGTGAGGGTTGGGCTTGAAAGAAACTACTTAACATGGTTTGAAGATTATTCTGCAGCGTGTTTTGAAAGGCATTATTTTGACTCATCAAAGCGGTTTGTTGATTCTTGATGGTAGTTTGAATCTCGTTCTTTAACTCTCCTTTCATCGAAGTGATTTGGTATTGCAAATTCCTAATCGTTTGTTCATTAGATCTCTTGTAATTCGAAAAGTCACTTGAAAAATCGTTCACTTGATTATTAGGCATTTGAAACGGTTGATTTTGAAAACCTTGGTTTTGAAAATTCGAAGCATGATTAACTTGACCTTGAAAACCTTGATTTTGAAAATTGTTCCCTCGATTGAAATTATTCCCTTGACCCTGATTGTTATAATTCCTATTTTGACCTTGATTTTGCACCGGAGCAAATCCAGGTGGTGCCATTTGATTACTAACTCGATTTGGTGGGGCTTGTTGATTATAAGTTCCCGTGGTTGCACAAACATTTTGGTTATTATCGGTAGCCGGACAATTATACCATGCATGAGCTCCACCACAAGTAACACAATTTTCCTCAACCGCCTTAACCGGTGCGGGAGTAACAACCTTTTTAGAAACAATCTCGACTAAGGTCGAAAGTTGATCCGCAAGTTTGTCAATTCGTTCATCCGTTTTGCTAACATTTTCCCTAGAATTAACCTTAGAAGCATTTGTTTTGTTTCTCGAATAACGCACTTTTGACTTGTTCTCAATTATATTCAAAGCTTCCCTAGTAGTCTTACTTAACAAATTACCACCCGCCGCGGCATTTAAGGAGTCTTGTTCGTTCTCGGTTAAACCATTATAAAAGGTATCAACTTGAGTTAACTCCGAAAATCCGTGGTGAGGGCAAGATCTAAGCATACCCTTAAAACGTTCCCACGCTTCACTAAAAGATTCATCGAATTCTTGTGAAAAACGAGAAATTTTGTTCTTAAGGTGAGTGGTTTTTGAAGGGGGGAAAAATTGGTTAACGAACTTGGTAACGAGATCATCCCAAGTCAAAATTGAATTCGGGGGTTCTTTCTCGTACCAAGTTTTAGCAGCTCCCTCGAGCGAATAAGGAAACATCATAAGCTTAATCACATCATTAGGCACATTCCTAAAACGTAAGGTCGAAGTGATCCTTTTGAAACTATTAATATGAGCATGAGGATTCTCATTTTCTAAACCATGAAACGGGTTCGCTTGAACCAATTGAAGCAAATTAGTTTTGATCTCGAAATGATCGGCATTGATTTCGGGTAAAACAATAGCCTCTCCATAACCCTCGGTGGGTGCACGGAGTAATTCCTCCATAGTTCGATTAGCCATCGCGACTATGGTTGGTCCGGGAATTGGCTCTTGTAAATTGCAAGGTTCAACAATAACCGGAAGGGTTTGTTGTTGTTGACGACGGTTACGGTTACGAGTTTGCGAACGAGTGCGCATGCACTTAAAAAGGAAAAATCGAGAATTAAAAGAAAATTTTTACACTAATTTTTTTTTTGATATATATTTTTTTTTAACTTTTTGAATTTTTTTTAACAAAAATGAAACTTTCGAGGACGAAAGGATCTTCAAATCTTATCACCAAACACAAAACGAGAGATTCGTTAACTCAAATCCCCAGCAACGGCGCCAAAAATTTGATACGCGAAATACAATATACACTATATAATATAATATCTCAACAAGAGCAATTAAGAAAATTCCCTAAGGAAATTTCACTCTTTGAGATATATATATATATATATATATATATATATATATATATATATATAATAATAATAATAATAATAATATAGGTATCTTAACCGGAAAGTATGATTTCCCGGGTCGTTTTCCCAATGATTTGAGAAATTGAAACCTCGCTTGATGTTGGATATTGATTTGAATGGGTTCGAAGATTGATTGTGTTTTCTATAACTACTAATTAAAAGCACAATTAAAAACAAGCAATTAAAAGCAATTAAACACTTAAACAATTAACGGGAA
>BQNB010088877.1:9822-27546 GCA_026074375.1 Tanacetum coccineum
CATGATAAAACCATAAGACCCAACACCTTTTTCTTTTCTTGTTGTCCAAACAAAAGCCAAATTGGCTCCTTATTCTCGCTTAGCTTGTCCAAATCAGCCCAACATGCAT
Organism: Tanacetum coccineum; assembly: GCA_026074375.1. Classification (NCBI taxonomy): domain Eukaryota; kingdom Viridiplantae; phylum Streptophyta; class Magnoliopsida; order Asterales; family Asteraceae; genus Tanacetum; species Tanacetum coccineum. Next base: position 9,932 of record BQNB010088877.1, read on the forward strand.
AATAATTCACTTAATATTTGGGCTAAGACACAAATTGGGCTAAGCACTTTAATACAACAAATTGGGCTAAGCACTTAAATGTCCACGAGATGGCTGTTCCAGCAGTATATATCACGAGCTAACTTCAGTATTTTGGGTATTTTATCACATAAAGATAAAGACATCCTTTTTCTCTTTTTGTGGCCTTTTGAATCACCTAAAACGGAGTTCGAACAAAGAAGTTATGACCAAAACATTACGACGTATTCAAATCTTTCACTCTTCGATATTTTATTTTAATTCATCGTTTAAGCTCCAAAATGTGTGGCTTTTCACTAACTTTCACCATATGCTCGATATTTACTGCAAATAATAAATATAATCAATTAAGTATTAATTCTTATATAAAAGAATGTAAAACGAGCAATAAAGACGGGATAAATGATGCTATAAAATAGACGTTATTTGATGTCATCAAATATTCCCCCACTTGAATCCTACTTGTCCTCAAGTAGCCTTTAGAAGTTTATAAAAATGTATCCCTAAGGATATTTTCCGTTAAAGCATTTATTTGATCTATTACAAGTACACAACCAAACACCTCACGAAATAGGAAGATGAAAACACTCAAATCACTCAACTAATCTATGTGGTAACATGTAACTAATTCGCTCAATTGCTCGGTTGTGACGAGTATTCTATCATAAGCTTGGCAAGGATACACATCTCCACCACTAAAGCCAAGGAGTAACAAGTTTATAAAGGTAAATATGGGTTTTTGTATGGAAAGGCGTACGGTTTAATCATTCTACAATCTTTCACCATAAGTACTACTCTAACAAGGCAGCTGAAGCACACATACACACCCGGAACGCCGAGATAGACATGTGTGTTCGATCACATCCCCATTTGAATTTTACCAACGGTTAGGATGAAGAATGATATAGGGTAGGAACCTTCTAACTTTCATCAAAAGTCGTAAACCGACAAGGTACAAGCAAGGATGGCAAAAGCACCCGAAACCGATAGGGAAAACCGAAACTCGAACCGGTTGGGTCGAGTTCGGGGACGGGTTGGCGGGTTTGGATACGGGTTCAGGTAGAAATATTCTTTTTTTCTCGGGTACGAGTTTGGTTGCAGGTTCTGGTAATACCCGCCCTGTTTACCCGTATCCGTACCCGTTTACCCGAATCTGTACCCGCTTTTATTGCCATTTTTATATAAGGCCAATTTAGGCTCCTAGCCTTGTACAAAATATTTGACTACTCGTATTCTAAAACTTATTTTTATCAACAATATCTTGGTAATTACAAACAATTAGTCACACCTGACTCTTCAATTCTCGTATCAGTTCTGTCATCTTCGGAGTTTATGTCTCAAGGTTCTTCTTTTATCTTTTTTATATTATCTTTAATGCATTAATTGTTTGTTTATTTAATAATTTAATTATCCATTGAACTTGTATACATAATTATTTAACTTGAAATCATTACAATAGTAATGAGAGTGTAACTGTGTATTGATCATTTGATCATTTTCGCACTTCATACTTAGGCATATTTTTTACACTATCCATGAACGAAATCATATTTTTCTTACATTGTTCATGTCCAACGAATATTCAATTGCGGATAACCGAAACTCGCGGGTAAACCCGAAAAACCGATGGATAATACTAACCGGGTATCCATCAGGTATTGGGGCGGATACGGGTTTGGAAATTATAAACGGGTGCGGGTACGGGTTCACTAAAACCCGACCCAAACCCGACCCGTTGCCATCCCTAGGTACAAGGCATGCATACACACCCGGAATGCCAGGATAGACATGCATGTTCGTATGAATCCTCGTTCGCGTAAAACCAGTGGCTAATCATCAGGTGAGAGGGAAGTAAATTGTTGTTAAATAAAAATCAAGAAACAAATACATTAAGACTTAAGATACAAGTTGCTAGACACTTATTTCCCGACCGTTATCATGATAAAGACACAACTATTTACAACGTCTTGATCATAGATCAAAAACAACAACCTAAGTTGGCGTTCCCATAACGGTCAACTTCCCAATCTTCCCAAAACTTTACATACTCTACAAGGCAAGTGGCGATATCTTCCACTTTGTACAATACTCTACATCGTTGATTTTTTAGACGTATCAACGAATAATCGATCCTTCGTGTAATTCCTTCGATAATTGCTAAACGATTATCTTCAAACTTTCTTTTTTTGTTTTTTTTGCTAACTATTCTTTAAATCTCGGTGTAGTTTCACCATCTTCACGATCATAATAGTTCCGGATAATTTCTTCGATAGTTCCTTCGTCTTCGGATTTACTAATAATTGTGATGGTAGTAAAATCACATAAGTTTTGGCTACTAATATACATTTCCATTTTCAATGTGCAAATTTCTAACCACACCAAAGATAGAAAATGACACAAGACTCGGGAAATACAAACTTTACACTTTAAGCAACTAGCAACTATAAATTAAACTTAATCTAACAGGGTAGGTTAAGGTGTAAGGGTGTAACAAAACAAATAGTTGGTGTAAATTCCTAAAGGATTGGCTTCTAACGGGGTTTGTTTCTAGTGATCATCCACTCTAAAGATGAGAGTGGTGAAAGGGTTTTAAACGGAGGTTAACTAACCGTGTCGTTAGTAATAAGCAACATTAAAGGCGATTTGAGTGGTAATCTTAAAATTTCAATTTAAACAATTTACTCCATCTAAAATCCGTAGGTACTCCATCACATGTGGTCTCAGTGATATTACCATGCCATGTTTTAAAGATCTCAATATCACCGCCACACTCTATATTTTGGGGAAATTGGGGTAAACATTTGAAATAAAAAATGATAAATTCCTCACATGAATCCTCACAATATTCTAACAAGGGTTATTGTGTGCGGGTTATGTATCAAGTAATTTCATAAAAGTATGCTTGAATTTTTTTTGAATTTGAGCATAATTTAAGCTTTTTATTATGAAAAATAGGACAAGTAAACATTCTAATTCCATCCCTCCACTTGAATTATACAACGTCCTCGTTGTATATATAAAACATTAAATACGGGAATTAAAAAGAATTAGAATGAGAAACTCCCCTGATATTTGCTCAGTAGATTCTCCAAGTTGCGTTTATGAGCAAGATTGTGTGCTGAAAAAGCGTCTGAATCCTAGCACGAACAACACACACATAGAATTCCAGAAAATATGCATTCCACCAACTTCGTCGATATTTCTTTCTCGAGGTCCTGTATAAAATATAGGAAGAACAAGTGCATTCCTATCTTGGTACCTACGGTTAATTTAAACTAAACTAAACAAACTAAATACGAGTCAGACTGTTGGATACGGCGTATCGCTTAATGAATACGCCGTATTCAAAATCTGACAATAATGTTTCTAAAGTGCAATAAAATAAAAGACTGATAACGTCCAGACAATCAATACGCCGTATGGTATGGAGCGGATACGCCGTATTGATGTCTGGGAAGACAGACTCGATAACAAAATTAAATAACAATCCGGGTTGTCTCCCGGGAAGCACTTTTGTTTACAACGAAGTCTTTAAGTTAGACTTTTCTTCAGCTTCCACTTTATTTGGTCCAAGCGAGTATTGAATGGATTCAAACTTTTCTGTTTTACCAAACTTTCTAGTTTCTAAGCACCTTACTTTAGTTTAGCACATCTCATTAATAGCATATTGATGTATTCGCTATGTTTTGACTGCCGCTTATTGTCTGACTAGCTTTTCCACCAATTCACGGTGCATTCATAGGTGCTATGAAAAGAAACTGAATCGGCTAAAAGCAAGTCTTGGGGGGGAGAGCGGGTTTTATATTTAGATCCACTTCAATTCATTCACTATACTCACTTGAAATACTGTTATCCACATATCTCTTATTCCCAATTTCTTTCCATATCATACACAAGCGTGAAATATCACCCTTTTGAGATCCTTCCAAGTCCACTTTATTATAGTGCATTTGAATGGATAGATGTTTAATGTTTTGATAAGAATTCAAGTAGGATCCAATCCAAGAACTCAAGTTTATCTTCTTACGTCTAACTTTTCTAATCTCTCTCACATCTATTGATCTAGGATATAATCTACCAGAAGACATTTTTCAACAAATTCTTCCCAGTGGTCTGATTTCCCTCAACTAATAATAATCCACCTCTTTAAAGCGATCACATACATCCCTCTTCATCGCCAATCCTGAGAAAGGAAACACGTTTCACTTATTCGCATTGATGGGGAATCAGCCATGCCCAAAAATGTAAACTCTAGACTCAAAAACAAAAACCAAACCATTTTAAGGTACCTCTAGCCTCTTAACAATGTGATCCAAACCACACAAACGTCTTCAATATGTACGTCAGTCCCATGAACTATCATGTTCTTTATAGCTCTTATTCTAAATTCCAAAATATTCCACAACAAAACAATTCCTAACACCACTTTATCCTTAATTCCACAACCGATATCCCATCCATCACACAAAAACTTCCTCCTGGCTCTTAGCTTCAAATGTTTATGGCATCACGGTCGTTAACTTTGTTATCACTCACTCACTATACGGGTACGGGGTACACATCTACTTCAATGGTGATCCCCTGATAAGAAACAGATTAATTTTTCAAGTTGGACTTCTTATTCAGATGGAAAATCAGTCTTTTATTTCTTTATTTTTTTTTCTCACTTTTTTTCTTTCTTTTTTCCTTTTTTTTCTTATTTCTTTTTTTTAAAGCATTTTTCTCTTTACTTGATTTTTTTTTTTTCTTTTTTTATTTTTTCTAGTTTTTTTATACTCTTATCATTTTTTTTTACCTTCTTTTCTTATTTATTTCTTTTTTATTTTTTTATTCCAAGTTATCAGATAGAAACTTTGGTCCTACACACACAACAACCACAGCTGCCAACACCAAAAGTTCCACAACCAGCCATGACTTCTTGTTATCTTTTTCTCACTTATTTTTCCTACTTTTCAATCAACATAGCATCCGCCCTCTGATAAGTACTTTCCTATACACACAGGTAAAAAAAACTCCAATATACTACAGGATTTTTGCTGTCCTGACAGCAACAGATAAAATATACATTTACAGCAACAAAATCGCAAAATACCAAAACCGAAAACAATAACAAAATTAATACAATTTAAACTAGAAAACCAAGATATCCTCATTTCCTTTCTTTACCTGCTTCAATTCCATCCCCTGCGCCCCAGAACCAATTCCGAACTAATATAATTAAACGATACAAACGGCAATAAACGGAACTAAGCCATAAGTTTTACATCGATTTCAAATATACAACTACGGTATAACGAAACACAAAAACGGACAAAACAAAACGAGACGCCCGTATCTTACATCCACTCCAATGAAAGTGGATCACGTACAAGCGCGTAAAAATTCAATCATTTAGGGATGGATACGCTGTATTAGGCGGCAACGAAAATGCCCCAAAAACTCTGGAACACCCCTCACTGGATACACGTACGCGATAAAGCTTAAGACGTCAGAACTTACCTATAACCCTAAACACAAAAACCTCTAACTTCCAACAACACCACTCTCACCCTGGGATAAACCGGCCCGTTATCGATGAGTTGGATGCTTAACTTAAATAGACTCGATCATACAACAAAATCCCAACGGCTACTTTAGTCAAAACGCGACGGAACAATAAACCCCATAATACACTCCCGAAGTAAGGCCGTCATTCAGTATCTTCCTCAACGAACTTAGTCGACATATGGGCAAAATTCGCGTCGCCCGAACAAAGAGTTGTCTCTCGAGTTGGACAAAATTGTCCAGTCACCGCCGAGACCATCAATAACAGACAGTGTATTCTCATTACACATCCCTGAAGATTACATCGAAACACAATAATAAATCCGGGATGAAGCGTAACTGAAATGCGACCGCAATTATCGCAAACATAGAAAGAACATAGCAAAACTTCATGCGAAAAAATGATATCATTGAAAATAAATGCGGATGGGACATAAATACGATAAAAATACCAAAAGCCAAAGGGAACAGCCCAGAAAATATCAGAACCACACACCCAAGCCCCCCATCATTGCGGAAATTCATCTCCCCCCCAACCAAACACCCCCCCCTCCCCCCCCACCCCCCCCCACCCACTCGCACACACCCCGGCGTTCGCCTCGACCACTCTCTCCCCCCCCCCAACCCACACCCCCACACACCCCACCCCACAACCCCCGCAACCAACCCACACCACACCACTCAAGCCCCCTCCACACACTCCCACCCCTCCCCACCCACCATGTAACACCACACCCCCCACGCAACCCTCCCCGTAACTGCACGCACCCATCCCCCCCCCTACACCATTCCCAAACCCATACGCACCACGCTCCCACCTGCGCCCACTCCCACCCGACCCACAAGACGACACCAACCATCCTTGCCACATCTGCCAACCCCCCCCCCCCCGCAGAACCTCTCTCACCAATAGATTTGGACGAAACGAACAACCTTAAAAAAAATGATTTGGATATACGTACGATTTTATAAAAAAATGTTAAAGTATAATGTATATTTAAAAAAAATTATAAAACCGTACGATACATAAATAGTGCTTGATGTTATCGGTTAGTTGCACAGTTAGTCCTTAATGACTAACTTTGCAAAGGAACGCTAACCGAAGTAATATTTTTGTAAAAAATCTCAGAAACAATTTACGAAAACAGTCCTTGAGGTTATCGGTCCTTTGCAAAGTTAGTCTTTAATAACTAACTTATTATACGAAAATAATCTTTGAGTTAAAACCTCGCACTCCACTGCGGAGTGCGGTTAAAAAAACCTCGTTTTAAGTAAATTCTTGGAATTGATATACGGGCACCACTAACTAAAAGAGGTACGGATTTGATCATTGACCAAGTCTTTGATTCATTTTATGGTCAAATTTTTCCTCTCTCCCAAATTGGTCATGCAAAGTGCTCAACTATACCACTTCACCCATTGTTCAACACATGTCCATAAGTGCTCAACTCTAGTACAATATATATTTGACTTAAATGTCCAATATACCTTTTTCTCTTACCTTTCTTTTTCTTTTTCTTATTCAAGATATGTTCCAAATCTACAGCCCAACTAACCAAAATATCAAAAACTCAAATCATCAAAATAACAAAAATACCAAGAACCCAAATCCTCATATCTTCCCTCCGTCGGAACCCGCTGCTGCTCGTTGCCGGTGCTCGTCGGAACCTGTTGCTACTCGCCACCGGTACTCGCCAGAACCTGCTGCTGCTGCTCGCCGCCGGTGCTCGCCAGAATCTGCCGTTGGTCGCCGCCGAAACCTGCTACTGCTCCACTGTTATTTCATTCAATTAAATTATTTTATCATTAAGTTTATCAGATGAAGTGTGCAAATTTATGTTAGGAAAACCTAATATATGGACTTGATCGGATACAACCTACACCTAACAATACCAATCATTGCCAAAACGATTCTTGTTTATATATATACACGTGTCCTAAATATTGAGTTTTTACAACTTTTAACCATTAAACACGAGTACGCAGCGGAAAGTAAACACGTATAGAATAACATAGTTAACAAGGGAATCAAGAAGGTGTGTACCTTTTAGCAATAAACGAAACACCGTCTTGAATATACGTGTGTGTATAATAGATATTACAACGCGTAACCACTAAGAATCTAATCAAGATTCCTCTACTTCGACACACACAATACGTTCTTAGCAAACAATGAAGTATGCTAGTACTAGTAGTGTTTAACAAACGATCACCTTCGTTCTTGAATCAATCAACACACAAAGATCACCAAGGTAGTGGAAATCGATCACAAACCAAAACCCTTAGGGTTGTTTGGTTTGATCGCACGTCACCGGAGGAAAAAAACAAAACCCTTTGGGTTTGAGGATCGGTCGAACAAGAGGAGAGCACAAGAGAGTTTTAGGGTTTTGATTTCAAGTTATGAATAAACAATGAACCTTAGGTCTCTATTTATAGGCTCTCCATAACTTTCCTTGCAAGTCAAGCAATCCCAATCCCGTAGGGATTGGGTGTTCGGCCGACTAGGGGAAAGGGAGGGGGCAAACCGTCACTTTCCTTTCTCCGATTTTGCACATAAGTCCTTCATGTTTAACATTTAAACATTTAACTAATACAAAAAATTATTTTTTTAAAAAATTAAGAAAAAATAAAAAAGTTAAAACTTTTTATGTTTTACTTCGATTTTTTTTACTTTTTTATTTTTTCTGAACTTTTAAAATTTTTTTTTTTTTCGTAGAAAAAAAATTAACTTTGAAAAAAAAGTTAAAATTTTAAAAGTACGAAAAAAAATTAATTTTTTTGATAAAATTAAGATTTTAAAATTTTGATTTTTTTTTAAATTTTCTACGAAAAATATTTTTTTAAATATAAAAAGTACGAAAAAGATTTAACTTTTTTAATTTTTTTTAAGATTTGACAAAGTACATTTTTTTTAAAAAACATGATATTCCTCACATTGATTCTGTAATAAGTAACAAACATATGAATGTATCCTCTTTATTGGGGACCTGTTATCTTTCTTTACGATTTCATTATTTACTTCATTTCCATTCTTTGTGATTCAGTCGTACCAAACGTCCCTTTAGGATTGTTTGGTTCAATCGCACGTCACCGGAAGAGAAAAACCGAAACTCTTTGGGTTTGAGGATCAGTCGAACAAGAGGAGAGCACAAGAGAGTTTTAGGGTTTTGTTTTCAAGTTATGAATAAACAATGAACCTTAGGTCTTTATTTATAGGCTCTCCAACAATGAATCCCTTAACCTCTATTTATAGGCTAAATTCCTTATGCTTGCAAGGAAAACCCTCTCACCTCCTTAATAGGGGTTTATGACCAATTAAAAGGAAAACCGTTACTTTCTTTTTCCTTAAATGCCATATTAATAACTCATTAAATATTTACTTTAACTATTTAACATAAGTTATGCTTATCACATAAATATATTACATTTAATATATTCTTTAATTGTTTTACGTATTAACGCGTGCGTCCCCATAGGCTCGAATAAATAATCCGGACATATATTATTTATACGTGGACATATTCCAACAGCTCCCACTTGGACATGTATAAATAATATAATAACATTGGTAAGCGTCTAGCAACACGCCAATGCTCCCAGAAATATCCGAGTGTGGTTTCATAAAGACACGGATAAATGATTTATGAATTTACAATCCCTTTGTTTCAGATACCGTGTTAAAAATGGATATGGATCAAAGTCATTCCATTATTTAACGATTCTGTTTCTCGTATATGTAACTAATCAAGATTACCGAAAATCAATGAGACATATCTACATGAGTTTTCGGGTACGGCCATACACACATCTGATTAATTCTACGAGGGGCCCAGTGGCATCATTCTTCAACTATTGAAGGAACAAATTCTTTATTGACTACAAGTGTCTAGTCACCATGCTTCACAATCACTTCTGAAATAGCCCTTATTAGTCACCTTTTTCAGGATAACTTAAACTAGATCAAGAAGGATTATCCACACATGCAAGACCTACTTGCATCTCAAGTCTAAGGATTTAGTAAATAAAATCACTTACAAGATTTACTTAATGACGACGATCCATAAAGTAATATTCTTGTTAGTTGGGAAAATCCAATATTCATCTTATGAATATTATGTGAGTTTGGCGGAGACATCCTTTAATATCCAAGATATCACCAATCACTCAGATTTGTCTTAATCTAACAATATTCTCATATTGTTAACCGACAATGGATTAATTTAGAATAATAAATATTATTCATGGATTTAAACATGCAAATATATGACACAATTATAATAAAAATAACAAAAATACCAAGTATCATTATCATAAAATAAAATTGTTCAAACATCCCTTATCCAAATACTAAAATACAGATCTACATGAAACTACTGGCTAAACGAAGTCCTATGCTCCTAGCATGTTGAGTAAGCTTTCCTTTAGGTAAAGCCTTCGTAAAAGGATCAGCTAGATTGTCATATGTGTGAACTTTAAGAAGATTTATCTCGCCTAGTTCAATACACTCGCGAACATAATGGTATAATCTATGATAGTGTCTGGCGCTATTCTGAACCCTTGGTTCGTTAGCAATAAGAAGTGCGGCAGAATTGTCGCAAAACATCTTAATCGGTTTGTTTATTGTTGGTACTATACCAAGCCCTGAAATAAACTTCCTAATCCCAACAGCTTCCATTGCACCTTCTAAAGCAGCAATATATTCAGCTTCTATAGCAGACATTGCGGTAGTACTTTGCTTGGAGCTCTTCCAGTCCAACGCGCCTCCGTTCAAAACGAAAACATATCTTGTCTGAGACTTGATATCGTCTCTATCAGTCTCAAATCCAACATCGCAGTAGCAATCAACTCGAAGTTCAGCTTCCGGATTTCCACCAAAAACCAAAAACATATCTTTAGTATTTCTTAAATACTTAAGAATATTTTTCACAGCAGTCTAGTGAGGTTCACTAGAATTCTATTGGAAGCGGCTTGTTATATTTTACGCGAACGCAACATTAGTCTAGTGCATCTAACTGCATACATAATGGATCCCACAGCCGAAGTATAAGGTACATTTTGCATATGCTTCACCTCTTCAAGTGTTGAAGCACCTTGTGTATTATTCAAGTCAAGTCTTTCTTGCATTGGGATATGACCACGTTTGGAATTATTCTTTTTATATCTCTTCAAGATCTTATCCATGTAAGCACTTTGACTAAGTCCAATCAATCGCTTTGACCTATCTCTATAGATCTTGATTCCAAGAATAAATGCTGCTTTCCCCAAATCTTTCATAGCAAAACACTTTCTAAGATAATCATTTACACTTTGTAAACTTGGAATGTGATTTCTCATGATAATTATGTCATCAACATATAAGATGAGGAATGTAACATTACTCCCACTAACCTTTTGATATACACATGTCTCGTCAAGATTTTGAGCAAAACCAAACTTTTTGATTTTCTCATCAAATCTTTTATTCTAGCTTCTTGATGCTTGTTTAAGACCATAAATGGATCTTTGAAGCTTGCATACTTTTCAGGGATATTTAGGATCAACAAAACCTTCATGTTGTACCATATAAATGTCTTCATCAAGATAACCATTTAAGAAGGCAATTTTTACATCCATTTGCCATATCTCATAATCATAGAACGCCGCTATAGATATGAGAATCCTAATAGCTCTAATGTCAGCAACAGGTGAGAACGTTTCTTCATAATCAACCCTGTAGAGTTGAGTATAACCATTTGCTACAAGACGAGCTTTATATGTGTGTACAATGCCATCCATGTCAGTTTTTTCTTATAAATCCACTTACTCCCAATAGTCATACAATTAGGAGGAAGATCGACTAAGACCCATACCATATTGTCTATCATGGGTTGCATTTCCGCATTCATAGCATCGAGCCACTTATCAGATTCTGGATCTAACATGTCAGCTTTATAGCTAGTGGGTTCATTAAGTTCCCCTAGAATATGCTCATCCGCCTCTACATTTAGACATAAGCGATTTGGAGCTTGATGTGTCCTTTCGGACCTATGAATCAGAATCACTTCCTCTTGAGGTGGTTCGAAACCTTCAACCTCTATAGGAATTTTGCTAGTGATTTCAGAAGGTGATGTATCTTCATCTTGAATTTCTTCAAGATCTATGGCTCTCCCACTGACTTCTTGAGTTATGAGACTTTTCTCAAAGAACTCAGCATACCTTGCAACAACAATTTTGTTTTCACGTGAGAAGTAAAAATAGTAACCCATTGTTTCCTTTGGGTATCCTATAAAGATACACTTAACAGATCTTTGTTGGAGTTTGTCAGTCGTATCCCGCTTCATAAGCGCCTCACATCCCTAGACCTTTAAGTAAGACAAGTTTGGAACTTTTCCATACCATAATTCATATGGTGTCTTATCAACCTTCTTGGCTGAAACCATATTGAGAATGCGTGTTGCAGAATCTAGAGCATAATCCCAAGAGGATAACGGCAGAGTTGTAAGATTCATCATAGATCGAACCATGTCTAACAAAGTATAATTTCTCCTTTCAGACACGCCATTGTGTTGTGGTGTGTATGGAGGAGTAAGATGTTGGACAATTCCACAAGCTTTAAGATAATTTTTAAACTCTTGGCTTATGTATTCGCCACCTCGATCTGATCGAAGAGCCTTGATTATCTTCTCGAGTTGATTTTCCACTTCATTCTTAAACACCTTGAATGTTTCAAAGACTTCATGTTTATGTTTAAGTAAGTAAACATAACCATAACGACTGTAATCATCCGTGAATGTAATGAAGTAGCTAGCACCTTGTCTTGACACATGTCTAAGTGGACCACACACATCAATATGTATTATTCCAAGAAGACCAATTTCCCTTTCGGTACGATGCGGAAACAAGGGTTTGTCGTTTGTCCATCCTTGCCATGATAAACAAAACCGCATTGATCCAATGACGCACTCAACTGTTGATTATAACAGCCCTTTCCCTTTATTGGCATCTTTCAGCTTTTCAATACGTTTCTTGCTTATATGAGCAAGATGACAGTGCCATAGATAAGTAGAGTCCAAGTTATGCTTGGCTCTTTTATTGCTAACATTATAAATAGAATTAACCGTTGGTACAAGATTATGCATATCAATTTCATAAATACCATCACGTGGAATAGCATTAATAACTTGAGAAAATACACGCAAAAACGTCAACAATAATGTTGGTGAATTCATAGGTTTAAGTAAAAAGCAGTATTGAAATAATTTAAGAAATATTTTAGAAGAAAAGTAGGGTTACAACATTTAAAAGTGTTATTTCCAAATCCACCTGAAATCTGAGTAGTAATTCAGTAAATCAAGAAGTATTTAAAAGTGGACCACAATACTTAAGTAATGGTGGACTAAGTACATATTCCGAAGTCCAAAACAAGTATTATTGCACTAAGATCATGACATCGAAGCCGTATTCGTAATTATAACGGAATTGCACCAGTAATCGTAATATAACGGAATTGCACCAGTAATCGTAATATAACGAAATTGCACCAGTAATCGTAATATAACGGAATTTGCACCAGTAATCATAATTATAACGGATTTGCACCAGTAATCGTAATATAACAGAATTTGCACCAGTAATTCATGGCTCTTAGACAATAGCATTCAGGCAATAATCTAGATAGCATACAATTTGAAAAACACTTGTGTCCAAAGTAAAACAATCATGTCCAAAATTCACGGTTTTAGATATAGGTATTCAACGACATCAAATCACGTAGTAACAAATCAAGCTTTGATAAAATTAGTCATGTAATGCTTATGTAGAAGAAATCAATAGTAAAACGAGCATGTATTCTCACCCCGAAAACAGTTTATGAAAACCATTAAAAGAGAAAAGGTAGGGCTAAGAACTCACAAAGTATTGAAAGGTAATTGTACTGTAGTAAAATATATGAGTTTGTAACAGAGCATGTATTCCCCTCGCGGATTTATAAAACATTAAAAAGATTGAAATGCGAGACTATGAACTCACCTCAGAAGTGAAGTGAAAAATAAGTCGAGTGAATGAATAAACGCGTCACGAAAATATCCGAAAGCAACCTAAGTAGATATCGGTCGTATAAGTACTAAGTACTAATAACATATATAATTCTATATAGCTACATCACCATCTAATTGTGTTTGTGAAATAATGTTTAAATTGCATTTGATAAATAATAATCATGTATTTGAACTCGTATAATCGCCTTTGTAAAATAACATTTATAAAGTTTAAAACAAGTATGAATATTATTTAAGTGATTCCAAAATATTTCGCAAAAATTTATAAAAAAAACGAACCAACACTATTCATCTCAGGAAATAGTGTCTAGTTTACAAAATATACATCCGAAAATTATGAAAATTGGCAGGTTTATGTAAAATGTCGTTCCGAACAACTTTGTAGTTTTACATTTCGACTCAATCGGACCCGAAGGCCCTCGAAAATGAACTTCAGCACCAACTTATATATATAATGTTCGATAACTTTGAAACGTCGTATCTTACTCGTTTTAACTCCGTTTTTAGTGATTCTTTCGAGTACGTATTCGTAATTTAAAGTTTTATAATTATTTTCCAAAAATGTATCTGTTGTGAACAGTAACTTTTATAAAATTAGTTTTATAAAAGTTTAATTAACGTATAACTCGTAAACTATGTATCTTCTTCGTTATAAATCCGTTTTTCGAGTTTCTTACCTTTTTGGAATCGTCATGAGACGTACTATTTTTATAACCTATAAAATCCATGCTTTAAAAGTTGAACTCAAACAGTCCCTATATATCTTTCTGAGTTTATTTGTATAACTTTGTTTTATATACTTTTTAACTACAAAATTTACCACAAGTCCTTTATAACTCTTAATATACAATGTCATATATATTCTATAATCCATTTGTCCAAGATCATCAAGATCAACAAGTCCACTTATCACATGAAATCATAAACTTTCTTAAGTACTCTTTTAATCATAAACATATACAAACTTTTTATACATAAACCATGAGTGTACAAGACTTATAGTCCTTTTATAACATCATAATACCATCCATATAATATGTGTACAAGTTCTTAAAATCTTGTTTACAAGAAAATCTATTTTTTACAAGTTAAACATATCCTAAGTGGTGATTTTGCTACATAGAACATCATATACATATAAAGCTTGGCAATGGTGCGGATACTTATTTTTGTGAGGATTTGTGGCATGGAGATATGGTTTTAAAACAAAGATATCTTAGGCTTTATGCACTGAAAGTGAAGAAGACTGTCGATGTGGCTTCTAAACTGTCACAGGAGAACTTGACATGGTCTTTTCGTCGTGCTCCTAGAAGCGTCTTTGTTTGCAAGTCTTAGACATAAACCTTAACTAGTTGTAAAATATACAAGTTCCTTATTAATGATATGTTCTTTGGTTCCCTAAAATGCACATTAGTACCATGGAATAAGGAAGAGAAGGGACTAGCTAAATATTTGATAAAATGAAAGTAATACTTGCACTTTTTTTTATAAAATGTGTAGCTAAAATGTAAAGTGTAGATTATAATTTCGCTTAAGGTGTCTACTTGAAAATTTAAATGTCTTGGTTGTTTTATTTATGTGGGACAACACAAAATAAATCCATGGGTAAAGTTTTATAAAACTTTGGGCATTGAAAATAAAAATGAGTATTTATTGAAGCGTAGATAAATTTTAGTGGTTCCGAGAATGTCTAATCGTATTTATTGATCTTGTTGATTTTTAGACTTATATATATATTTTATATTTTATCATATATTATATATTTAGTATAAAATTCGCGAATCATAAAACATGGAGGTCTTATGGTCTTGGTTGGAAAAAGTAGGGAACATCCCATGGAATTAAGGAAACATGTTTTCAAGTTAGATATTTCTTTGGTCTTTCATATCTATAACCGGCCATGGAAGTGTTTTTGTGATATTATGGTGTAATGTTTATGTATTGGGTATAAAATTAATTCGTTTGGTGTCCGTTTACGCTAAACGATAATTTTTAACTTACGCGATTTAACTTAACTATTAAAATTAAAAGTAAACGCGTATTGGAAAAAAATTAATTAATAAAATATATGACGTTGTAAATGACCTGAAAATACGGAATGTTACAGTCTCCTCTGGTTAGAAGAACCTTGTCCTCAAGGCTCAAGTCGCGACACTTGACAAGGGTACAGGTTTAAAGAAGAGATGCGGAAATATAAGTGGAAAATTGAATTCGATAAAATTTTAGGTGACTACTCTCAGCATGGCATGGTTCTTCCTGAATGCATAGGTAATCAGTCTATGCACCAAATATACATAGGTGATTAGGCTATGTATATTTGAGGGCCAACGATGCAATGCTCATTTTCGTCAAAATAGTGTGATGTATGAAATGGTATCAAATAGTTTTATAACGTAATGAAATAGTCAAAGAAAATGAACGTAAAGAATTATTCAATCAACAAAATGAACGTAAAGAATTATTCAATCAACAAAATGAACTTAAAGAGTCGTGTTCTAAAGGTAGGTGCTCCAAGGTGACACGTATGAGGTGACAAGTTAATTGTCGTACTCCCATCAACTGGAAGACTTCAAAATGATGGATTACGAAACAACATGTGCGATTCAAAATCATAAGAAGAGTGTTCCAACTCGGAGTCGAATGGTAAAGTAACTAGTAGAATTTACAAAATATGCCGAATTTTCGATATCATCAAAAGGGAATAAAGTAAAGTCGCATAAATGGTTGAAGTTAATCGTAAGAGATCGAGAAGAAATTAGTCCATATGTATAAGTATCCTTATATAATACCAGCATCAACGCTCAAGGGAGTAAATGAGAAATCAGGAAGTACACGAAAATCAGAGTGATCAATATTTATATAACAGACCGATATAAGGTAAATAGTAAGACATCATATGATAGACGTAAGAGAACGAAATCATAGTCTAGTATTAAATACTCATTATCCATGTAATAGTAGTAGGGATGCAAAAGAGAGCATATAAGTTACCTGGGAGCAAGCGCGCGCGGATATCGGATAAAACAAGGAAAGACTCTATATTTTGAAAAACATGGTCATAGTCTAGGTTTTGAAAATGACCTAGTTCTCTATGACTTCAGCTCTGATACCAATCTGTCACACCCCCAAAATCGGACGGCAGCGGAATAGTAACATCGGGGTGCGACTTCAAGGCACAAGGGACAAGTCACAGAAAACGACCTCAAAAGAGACGTTTAAATAAATTTCATATTCGTTATATTAAAATCAGAGTTACAAAGGATCCCATTTATAATGCAATAGAAACATTTTTTTAACGTTTGTCGAATGGTATACAAGTTATTAAGCCTTCAAAAATATATCCGCGCGACTCGAATGCTCCCAATGCTCAGCTAGCAAAATAATAACCTGAGAAAATACACGCAAAAACGTCAACAATAATGTTGGTGAATTCATAGGTTTAAGTAAAAAGCAGTATTGAAATAATTTAAGAAATATTTCAGAAGAAAAGTAGCGTTACAGTATTTCAAAGCAGTATTTAGGAAATCCAAATAGTGATTTAATAATATCAAGAAGTATTTAAAAGTGGACCACAAGACTTAAGTAATGGTGGACTAAGTACATATTCCGAAGTCCAAAACAAGTATTATTGCACTAAGATCATGACATCGAAGCCGTATTCGTAATTATAAGGGAATTGCACCCGAGTTCGTAATTATAACGGAATTGCACCAGTAATCGTAATTATAACGGATTTACACCAGTAATCGTAATATAACGGAATTGCACCAGTAATCGTAATATAACGGAATTGCACCAGTAATCGTAATATAACGGAATTTGCACCAGAACGTCTCTTTTGAGGTCGTTTTCTGTGACTTGTCCCTTGTGCCTTGAAGTCGCACCCCGAAGTTACTATTCCGCTGCCGTCCGATTTTGGGGGTGTGACAGAAATCTTTTAAGTAAGATGACTAGAGAAGCTTTGAATATAATTGAGAATAAATCAAAAGTGTGTTATTCACGAAACAAACCAAATGC
>BQNB010088878.1:0-27546 GCA_026074375.1 Tanacetum coccineum
CAAAAATTTCAGTTAAACCTTAGCTTTTATAGTTTTCTTAATCACTTTTAGAAATTAAAGGGGTGTTTGGGTCAACACTAAAAACGGGTCAAAATGGTTTTTGGTATGGGTTATGGTCATTAAGGTAGTTTTAGCTTAAGCATTAAGCTTGTTTAAAGCTGTTTTTAAAAGTTTTTGAGTTCAAAAATGTTTTTCCAAGTTTTCCTAAGTTATTTTTGAGACTGTGGTGTTTTACAAAAGAGTTACAAGAGCTTATTTAATAAGCTCTTGTAATTGAGAGTTGAGGTTCAAAAAGAGTGCTTTTTTGTGTGTTTAAACAAGCTGACCAAGCCCTTTGGTCACTTGACTTTTTGAGTCAAAGACCACCAAGTTTTTAAGTAGCAATTTTTAAAAATTTAAAAGCCCATTTTCACTATCAAAAATCAGCAGGTTTACATGTGTTTTAGAAGCCAAAAATTTGTGCACAAGTCCATGTCCTAGAGCTTTTTAGCTGTTTGAACTTATCTTTTAGTTTTGAGCTTATTTGACAGCTTTTTAAAAGCTGTCAAATAAGCCCTTGTGTAGCACTTTATCTCCCCTGGTGCTAGGGGATGATTTTAAGCCCTCTTTTCTTAGCTTTTCAGTGAACTCAAGCCCTAACTTTTGGCTTATTTTGAGAGCCTATAAGCCCTTAGATAAGCCCTTTCAATTTCAGCCATTAGGAAGCTTATTTGATAGCTTATTTTTAAGCTAGAAATTGCCTCTTCACTGTTTTGCCTAGCTCTAGTGTAAGGACTGCTTATTTTTCTTCTTGGCTTATTCAGCTTATTTCATAAGCTCAATTGTGTTCCTTTCAGCTTATGTTGTTTGTTTGATAAGCTGTGTTAGCTTAGTTCCCTTTTCCTTGTGCTTATTGAGCTTTTTAAGCCCATATTTACACCAACAGTACTAACCCCCAAGTTAGTACTGTTGTGGGTTTTAAGCCAATTCTTGGCTTATTCAGCTTATTTCATAAGCTAAATTGTGTTCCTAATAGCTTATTTTGATAGATTGTTAAATTGTTGTGCTTATTTCCCTTTTTTCCTTGCTTATTTAGAGTAAACAGTTAAGCCCTTTTCACTTTTTAGCTTAGTTTAAGTTTCTGTCACTTAAGCTCTCCTTTAGACTTTCTGTCAATATAAGCTCTTTAAGCTTATTTTAGTTTTTAGTCCTTTAGTGCTTATTTAGGCTAGCTTAGGAATTCTTTTAGCTTATTTTTCCAAGTTTAGCTTATTTGTCCCAAGTGTCCCAATGACTTTCTTTAACGAATCACTGTCGATTTATAAGCTGTTTTCGCTTATTTTAGAGCTTTTTAGAAAAAGTGGTAGTTGACAAAGTTGTTAAGCCCCACGAGCTTAACAACTTTGCTTCACAAAGTTTTTCCAAAAAAAAAAGAGGGAAAGACAAGGGAACCGGGTGAGCAAGACTCGAACCCGGTACCCCTCGATACGATCCCCCTTTTATAACACACATACCGCTGCGCCCTTGGGTCCTTTTCTGTCATAGTCCCAAGGGCTCTAATACTTATAGTGAATTTTGCCTTATAAGCTTATAAGCTGCCAACAGCTTATTTCGAGCTTATTTTTAAGCCAATTTTGTGTTTCTTATTTTTCGTAGATTAATCATAGTGTAAAGTATTTTTAGAAAAAATTTCATAATTTTTCGAAATCGTTTAGTATTTTTTACAATTTAATTTAGTTAAAAGTTTTAAAAATTCATAAAAAATACAAAAATTATCAAAAAAAATATTTTTCTTTTTTAGAAAATTTTATTTTGTCATATAGTTTGTAGGAAAAATATAAAACTTTTCATAGGGTCATTTTTACAACTTTTTGCTTTTTAAAGAGCGGTCCGGGTGCGGGATTTTGTCTTGACTCGTTTTTGGGTCAAACGAACTCCGTTTTCGGTCTAGTCTTTTTCATTCTTCGTTATTTGTTCCCTAGAGTAGTTTAGAAGCAAAAATTTCTTCGTAGGGTTAATTTTAAAGATTTTAGGTTTTTCCCCCTTTGTTCGGGATTCGTGCTTTCGTTTTTTAGCTTAAGTTCATAATTTTTAGGTTTTTCTTAAACGTTTTTGTTTGTTATTGTCTAATTTGACTTTTCCACACTCCCAAATCAATTCTCTCCTTCAAACTCAAATCTTCGACCGTATCGATCTTCCAGTCCAGCCTCGTTGGGGATAAACGACCCGGGATCATTTTTCTATTACTACTTTTCTCGGTTTTTTTTGATTATGCTTTTTGGACTTTATTCTTACTATATATATTTTATATTTTATTATATTATATATTTTTTAAGGTGTAGTTTGGCAGCGATCACCTGTCATCTTTTGTTAACTCAGAACCTTCCAGAATCATCTTCATATTTTCCCAAATGTCTTTAGCGTCAGTATAGTGATTAATGAGTGAGTAGATGTCCTTTGGTATACCCTGAATGTACGGTTGTTGGTGTGGGGGGCCCGTAGGTCAGCTTTATACCTTTCTTGTTTCATCCGAAAGGTCTTTATGGACCTCTAGCTAGTTACTGGACCTGTTGAACTGCACCTCGGTTTCTCCAGGTAATAACATCTTGACCGTTCCATCTGAATTGGTCCTTCTTTAATGGGACTTCATAATATTCTCTCCATTATCCTTTCCTAGACAGTAACAGAAGTTTAACGATGTTGCCAAGATTCAAAGTCTGTTCTATCAAGCTTTTGGTGGGCGTGTATCAGAACCTTACCACTCCTGCGATGTCTTATTGCACATACTAGTCATCTTTGTATTATTATGATATGATTTGTTTTTTGATTGATCAATGATTAGTGAGGTTCGTTAAAAGTGGTGAGGGTTAACGTATTAGTATTTTGTTTTAGTGTATTAAATCCAGAGTTTGAGTTATTTCAATTTCTAAGATAGAAGCTCAACTCGCCGCCATAGGGCTACCAAAAACCGCTGCAAAGAAATAAGCATCTCGCGGTGGAATTTTATAGGCAACCTCGACGAACACAAAACTCGGCTGCAAGCAACCCGCCGCGGAGGATTAAGGCAAATCGCTGTGAAATCTTAAGGCAAATCGCCGGAACAACTCGTTGCCAAGCAAACCCGCCGCGAAGAATATGTTTATTCAACCGCCGTTGAGTTATTCATACCCGCCAGAGTTTCCTTAAGTTATTTGCTAATAAAATATTCAACCCGTGTAGCCTGGTTCTAAACAAGCTGGTAAGTCAAACGCTGTTTAGTAACAACTCGCCGCTGGAGCAACTCGCATGTTAAAAACCCTGGGGAGTAAATCCGCTGCTTAGTACATAATCGCGCTTGAGCAACTCGCCACCTAAAGCTACCCGCAGTGTGTGTCAGGTTGGTTGGTAACCTACTTAATAAAATAAATTTTTTGTAAAAACCGACGTGAAATATCTATGGCAACTCTCCTCGAAGAACAACGAACGTTTTTCACACAAAAAATCACCTATAATCACCCTTTTGACGATTTTTACTTGATTTTCTTTTGCACAACACATTTCCTAAGGTAATAGCAACTAGAAACTACCCAAAATCTTTATCAATACAACCACAAAATTCGGATACTTAATTAAATGACGAGCTAGGTACTTTCTTGACAAACAAGCATAGGGAAATCGACACATACAATGATCTAATCATCCCTAAGCCCTCTGATACCCCAATTTGTGTATATCGCCTATATCAAACACGGGTCGGATTCTTAGATCGGGGTAGTTTCTAGAGAGAGAAACACTTGAGAGAGAATATTATAGAGAGAGAAAGTGTTTTCTTTTGTAAATGAATTTATGACTAGCTTACCTCTTCCAAAGTTGGAAGAGGCTATATATAGTACTTACAATATACCGGGTATTTGTACCCGACTTAAAACCGAAAAACGTACTATTAACTATTAAACTACGAGCTATAATAAACAGTAAAATACACGGGGTGACCGAGTCTTTTTCTAATATCTAACATTAGTGAAGCTTTTAGGTAAGATCTATAAGCTGTTTCATAGCTTTTCAAAGCTTAACATGTTATAATAAATGATCAAACACAAAAACATAAAACACAAACCTTAAATTTTTCATTAAAAACTTAAACTCTTACAAGGAATTAAAAATACAAAATACTTTTAAAGGAAAATTACACTTAAAAAGAGACTAAAAAAACGGCCCTCTCTACAAATGGGATAAGCCCTCTATTTATGAGCTAGATGGAAGCATCTAGGTCCTTGCTTGGTTTTCTTGTGTGAGAGGATTGAGCAGTCATAATCTTGGCCATCTATTCATCTTGTGCTTCTTTAAATCAATAATAGCCCTTGGATATTGCCACACAATCATTCCCCAATGATTTCCTTAGATTGCCAACGTGTCAGAGCTAAAAACCTCATGGTAAGTGTCACTTTAGGGGTGGAGGTGAATAGTAACAATAGAGGTAGGAGCGGGAAAAACGGGTGTTTGTTTGTTTGATTGGAGGGTGAAAGTTTGGGTACATGGCAGGAATGGTCCCTCAAGGTGTTATGTTTAATTTCAACCATAGTCCTTGTGGTGCACAACTTTGGTCCTTATAGTTTGTCAATGTTTACACCGTTAGTCCTTAAAGGACTAACGTATAAAGGTGATGGGATAACAGGCTCGTTAAGTGAGTTTGGGTTTGGGTTGGGCTTGTTATTTGGGCCGGTTATGTAATAAAAGGGGTATAAGGGTTTTGGGTTTATTTTAAAAGGGTTTCATGTAAGTGGGCTGACCCGGGCCCACTAGGTGGGTACGGGTGGGCCCACTTTTGACAATTAGGTTTTCGGGTTCGGTTTTTGATGCTCTTTCCAATTCCACTTCCCAAGGTTGACTTTGACTTGACTTTGTTAACTTTGACTTTTTGACTTGGCTTTGATTTTGACTTCTTCTTTCACGCTCTTTCTGTTCTCGTGCTCGGTTTTGTCGATTTGGCTTCTATTTTTGTCCTTTTCTTTGGATATCTATTTCCTGCATAATACAAATGTAAAACATACAAATATAATGTATTTTTGGTACGTTCTTAGTTATTTAAGTCCGGTTTTAGAGGTCAAATGTGTGTGTAATTAAACACATACCACTCATCAAGTTCGACCACCCAGTTTTCCGCCAGTTAAAAACAATCAAAACCGGGGAAATAATTACAACCCAGGAAATTCGACTTACCGAGCTTCGACTCCACCAACTCAAGCTACTCCGTTAAATGAACTCGAAAACTACATGAAAGTTAATGACACAAACATGCAAGCTATGCAAAATCAAATCACTAATATGAAAACTGAGTTGAAAAACGAATTTCAGGCCACGATGTTGCAACAAAACAACAAGCTGGAAAATATGTTGAGCAATTATTTTCAAATGAACAAACCTCCGAGTTCGGGTCATCTTCCTAGCAATACCGTTGCTTACCCGAAAGGTGACTTGAAAGCAATCACCACCCGGAGTGGTGTTTCTTACGATGGACCTCCGATTCCTCCTCCCTTCTCTTCTTCTCCTAAGGTGGTGGAAAGAGAGCCCGAGGTAACAAAGGATCCGGTGCAACCAAGTACTGAAAAAGTCCAACCTCCAGATGTCCAAACTCAAGCACCAATCTTAGAGCCCGTTAACGCTCCTAAGCCTAAACCGAATTTACCTTATCCTTCGAGACTCAACAACCAAAAGCTCCGAGAAAGAGACAACCGTCAAATGATGAAGTTTCTTTAAATTTTCAAAGCTTACACTTTGATCTTAGCTTCATGGATGCTTTACTCTACATGCCTAAATTCGCTTCCACATTCAAGAATCTTCTTAGCAATAAGGAGAAATTATTTGAATTAGCTAATACACCGGTAAATGAGAATTGTTCGGCGGTTATCCTAAAGAAGCTACTCGAAAAACTGGGAGACCCCGGTAAATTCCTCATTCCATGTAATTTTCCAGAGATAGTTGAATGCTTAGCCTTGGCCGATCTTGGTGCAAGCATCAACTTGATGCCTCTCTCCATATGGAGGAAACTTTCACTCCCCGAACTTACTCCTACTCAAATAATTCTTGAGTTGCTAGACTGTCTACTACTAGGAACTACCGCAATTGCCGAAGACGTCTTTGTGAGAGTAGGAAAGTTCCATTTTCCGGCCGAATTTGTAGAAGTTGATTATGTTGTTGATCCTCTAGTTCCCTTGATTCTCGTGAGACCCTTTTTGAGGAAGGCACGAGCTTTGATTGATGTTTACGGTAAAGAAGTAACCCTCCAAGTGAGTGATGAAGCCATAACATTCAAAGTTGGTAACACATCAAGATACTCCTACAATGATGATGAATCAATTAACCGAATCGAAGTCATCAATATAGCTTGTGAGGAGTATTCTCAAGAAGTGTTAGGATTTTCTGGAAATTCCGAGAGTGGCAATCCCACTCTAATTTCTAAACCAATCATTGCTAAATCTTCACCTTCCCTTACTCCATTTGAGAGAGGTGATTTCATTCTAGAAGAAATTGAAGCTTGTTTTGCAAGTGTCTCAGTTCCACCGGGAATTGATGATGCTGAATTTGATCCGGAGGGAGACATTCGTCTAATTGAAGAAATATTAAATAAAGACCCGTACTCTCTTCTCCCTCCGAAGGACCTAAAGTGTGAAGAACTTAAAAGAGTTAAATCCTCAGTTGATGAACCTCCGGAGCTTGAACTCAAGGACTTACCTTCTCATCTCGAGTATGTATTTTTGGAGGGTACCAATAAATTACCCGTCATTATTGCTAAAAACTTGAAAGACGAAGAGAAGGAACGCCTCATAAAGGTTTTAAAATCTCACAAGCAAGCAATTGCTTAGAAACTCTCCGATATTAAGGGTATTGACCCGCAATTTTGGACTCATAAAATCTTAATGGAGGATGACTTTAAACCGGTGGTCTAACATCAAAAAGGGTTAATCCAAAATTCATGAAGTTATCAAAAAGGAAGTTGTAAAACTCCTTGATGCCGGATTAATTTACCCTATCTCGGATAGTCTGTGGGTTAGCCCCATGCATTGTGTACCCAAAAAGGGTGGAATGACCGTTGTGACTAATGAAGATAACGAGTTAATTCTGACTAGGTTAGTTACCAGGTGGCGTGTTTGTATTGACTATAGGAAACTTAATGATGCTACCCGAAAAGACCATTTCCCGTTACCAATTCATGGCACAAAAATGTTAGAAGTTCTAAGCATGGAACGCTGTACTATTGTGGGGGGGTCTTAGATGGATTCTCTGGGTATTTTCAAATCCCTATTGACCCGCAAGACCAAGAGAAGATAACTTTCACTTGCCCTTATGGAACATTTACCTATCAACGTATGCCTTTCGGCTTATGTAATGCTCCTAGCACGTTCCAAAGGTGCATGATGGCCATTTTCCATGACATGATCGAGGAAACAATGGAAGTCTTCATGGATGATTTCTTGGTTTTCGGGGATTCCTTCTCATTTTGCCTCTCCTATTTAGACAAAATGCTCAAAAGGTGCAAAGACACCAATCTTGTTCTAAATTGGTAGAAGTGTCATTTCATGGTCAAAGAGGGCATTGTCCTCGGCCACAAGATTTCAAAATCTAGGATTGAGGTGGATAGGTAAAAGTTGATGTTATTGCAAAATTACCTCCTCCCATGTCTATCAAAGGAATTCGGAGTTTTCTAGGTCACGCCGGGTTTTATCGTTGATTTATTCAAGATTTTTCTAAGTCACTCGGCACGATGAACCATCTTCTTGGAAAAAAGAGACTTCGTTCATTTTCTTCGACGAGTGTAGAGAGGCGTTTGCAGACCCTTAGAAGAAAAACTACAGAAGCTCGTATTAGTTGCCCCGATTAGGACTTGCACTTTGTAATTATGTGTGATGCTAGTGGAATTTGCGGGTTGAGGGCCTTCCTGGGCACGAAATACCAAACATTTTCAGCCAATACACTATGCGAGCAAGACTATGACCGATGCCCAAGCTCATTACACCACAATGGAAAAAGAATTATTGGCCGTTGTGTATGCTTTTAAGAAATTCTGACCTTATCTAGTCTTGTAGAAGACCATAGTGTATACAGACCACTTGGCTCTCAAGTATCTGCTCACTAAGCAAGATGCTAAACCAAGATTGCTCCATTGGATTCTTCTCCTCCAAGAATTTGATGTCATTATCCGTGATAAAAAAAGGAGCGGAGAATCTAGCGGCCGACCACTTGTCTAGACTAGAGAATCCCCATCAAAGTGATCCTGAGAAAAAGGAAATTACCGAAACATTTCCTCTCGAGACACTTGGGATGGTGACTTTTCGTGGTGATTCTAACACCCCATGGTTTGCTGATATTGCAAATTACCATGCGGGGAACTTTATTGTAAAAGGGATGTCGTCCCAACAAAAGAAGAAATTCTTTAAGGATGTTAAGCATTATTTTTGGGACGACCCCTACTTGTTTAGGATTTGTGCGGATCAAGTGATTAGACGGTGTGTATACGGCCAAGAAGCCGTTGATATCCTCACGGCTTGCCACAATGGACCCACCGGGGGACATCATGGTGCCAACTACACCGCTAAAAAAGTCTTTGATTTCGGTTTCTATTGGCCGACTATTTATCGAGATGCCCATGACTTGGTCACACGGTGTGACGCTTGTCAACGTCAAGGCAAAATCTCGCAACATGATGAAATGCCTCAAAATGCAATTCAAGTTTGCGAGATCTTTGACATATGGGGCATCGACTTTATGGGCCCGTTCCCGTCTTCTCGAGGGAACAAGTACATTCTCGTGGCCGTTGACTACTTGTCAAAATGGGTTAAAGCGAAAGCGCTCCCCACTAATGATGCCCGAGTTGTTTGTAGGTTCTTAAAATCTCTCTTCGCCCATTTTGGAACTCCTCGTGCTATTATTAGTGATCGCGGTACTCATTTTTGCAATGACCAATTCGCAAAGGTCATGCTTAAATATGGGGTTACCCACCGACTTTTACCGCGTATCATCCACAAACTAGTAGGCAAGTGAAGGTTTCAAATCGTGGTTTGAAACATATATTAGAAAGAAACATAACCGTGCTTCATGGTCTGATAAGTTAGAAGATGAATTATGGGCTTTTCGTGCCGCATTTAAGACACCCATCGGGTGCACTCCTTATAAGCTCGTGTATGGAAAGGCTTGCCATCTTCCCATCAAACTTGAACATAAGGCCTATTGGGCCTTAAAATATTGTAATTTTGACCTTAAGACTGTAGGTGATCACCGGAAAGTTCAAATGAATGAATTAAATAAACTCCGGGATCAAGCTTACGAGAATTATTTAATCTACAAAGAGAAAATGAAGAAGATTCATGAATCAAAGATTAAGAACCGCGTTTTCATCGTTGGTGATCGAGTTCTTCTCTTCAATTCTCGATTAAAGATTTTCTCAGGCAAGCTTAAAATTTGTTGGACCGGACCATTCACCGTTGCTCATGTTTTCCCTTATGGTGCCGTCGAGTTATCTCAAACCGACGGACCAAATTTCAAGGTGAATGGTCATAGACTTAAACATTATTTTGGAGGGGACATACCACCGATGGTTGTCCCGGATCTCCAAACTTTCCACATGAACCATTAAATTCAGGGTCGAGTCAGGCTCGTGACTCAGTTAACAAAAACAAGCACTTCGTGGGTGGCAACCCATGCTTATCCTTAGTATATTAGTATAATAATAATGATTATGTGTGATGTGAGGAGGCTCACCTCTTCCTTTCTCTTGTTTTTATGTTTCGTAGTTTATGTCCAATATTGCCCCGGATTTTGAAGACTCTCGTGCTCGTGGTTTTGTCCATCGTCCACTCGATCTTTAATCATTCGCATGCTTATATATGGGAATCCGATATCCTAGATCTTATTGATTTAACGTTTATCTTTTAGCATAATAATCCGATAAAAACCTAGAACTTATTGCTAAAACGTTAATTTATTATTAATTATCTTTTTAGCAGTAATACACCCCCGTGGGCAATTAGTTATGCTAGGACCACCACACCCCCCCCCCCAACATAATTATGGATTATGCCCTTGAAGTTAGTATATTGGGTGACAGTCTCACATTGAGGACACTGTGTCGATTCTAGGTAATGGGGGGGTGATCTTTCAATTCGATCTAACTGCATTTGTCTTGTCTTCCACGTTGTCTAGGTAGTTAAAAGAACCCCAGGACTTAAAATTGGCTAATAATACAAAGTTATGTAATAAACTTAAAGCCAAAGTAATGACCACTACCACTTGCCGGCTCACAACCGATTGTAGTTCCTTTAAAGGGTGGAGGTAATAATGATACTAAAACTAAAGGCTGAATACAAGTTTTACTTGCATACTTAGCCGGCTCACAAGCCGATGTTGCAAAGTCATCTAAATAAGGCACAAAGTAATAATCAAGACTGAAAAAAGTTGTTGCATCTTGCCGGCTCACAACGATGTTCAGCCTTTAAAAGGTCGAGGAACATCACCGAAGGTCAAAATAAGACTCCTTGGGTCCATGGTCGGCTCGCACTAATCCGATGTGGCAGTTTGAAATAAGTGTAGAATACACTTCCCCGTATATGGCCTAAAATAACCAATTGAACCCAACAAGACCCAACTGGCCCAATTAAACCCAAAACAGACCAAAAATGGCAACAATATGCTTGTATTTGTGTTTTGTGTGTGCAGGAACGGATATATCAAAAATCACAAGAAAACCGTCAAAAACGAGCAAGCACGGACACGAGAACGGAAGAGTGTACAAAAGCCGGAAGCCAAAGCCAGAAAAAGTCAAATCTACAGTCAACTCCAGTCAATCTTGGTCAACAAAAGTCAACAAGACCCAAAGTGTTTCAAAATAACCCCTCAACTTTCAGAAAAGTCCATAAATGGTCCCTAAGCCTAAATGGGCCACACCCGGATCCTAAGCCCAATCCTTAGCCCAATAACCCTTTTTTATAAACCACAGGGACTGAAATTGCCATTTACAAAAGTCTTTTATACTTACACCTTTGATAACCAAACACAAGGACTGAAATTGCAAATTCCCCAAAGTTTAAAAGATTTTACCCGTTTTTCAGTTGTAAAAAAAGCGCGAAGAACAAATTAACTGTTCATCGTCGTCCCAATTTACCAAGCTGTCAAACCAAGGGGCTTTTTGAAATTGAAGGGTGATTACGTCTATTCAAGAGCTCCTAAACACAAGGGCAAGGATAATTCAGTCAAATCAAGGATCTCATTAGCTCACTTAAGCAATCAAGCCACGTGGCTATGGAGAAAGCACAATGGAATGAGGATTTTGCATTGATTTCACTCAGCAAACTAACACAAACGTCACATCATGGATTGCCAAGGCAATCCATGTGAATCCCAAGATTGATCAAACGGCCACAAATCATTCTCAAATGATTGGGTTAATGGAAGGTGGTGATTTAAAGGAGAGTGGGCATCAAGCAAGGGGCTAGAAGGATCCATGACTGGCTATAAAAGGTCACACCATCACACACACACAATAGTCATAGTCTTTTCCTTTTCTAGTTTTTAGCCTAGTATAGTTTTTTAAGCTTAATGTAATTTTGATTTAAAATCATTTGTAACTTCTTTTTAAGTAATGTAATTCAGTTCTTTTTAAATAAAATTTAGTTTAAGTTTGTCATAAACTTTCATTACTTTTAACTCATAAGCTCTCTCAATAAGCATATTTGTCTCAATAAACTAATAAGCTCATATTAAGCTATCAAGAGTCTCTAAGCTCTTGATTTGAGCTTAACCAATCCTAATATACCTTAACTTTAAAATCAGAAGTTAATTACCTTTGCTTTTGGACTTGTGAATTCTTGGAAGGAAGATCTAAAATGGAAGGATCTCCAAGCTTAAATGACCAAAAACGGACTTAAAATGCCAAATATATGCTTGCTTTATGTTATGTACTGTGCAGGTAACGGATATTCATAAAAAGACAAAAACGAAGCCAAAACTGGACAAAACTGAGCACGAGATTGAAAAGACGTGGAAAACCGAAGCCGAAGGCGTATGCATCTTAATAGGCCAACCCGACCCAAGTTAACGGGCCAAGTCAGCCCATTATGCCATTTATACAAAAAAAAAACCTTAAACAATAAAAAGCCCAAAACCTCTTAATCCTAAACCCGACCCAAAAGCCCAACAAACACTTAATCATACTCTTAAACCTATTACATCGTTAGTCCATAGGGACTAACGCAGCCAGTCCTTATGGATTTACACCATTAGTCCCTACAACCTTTTAAACCAAATGCCCGTTATCTCCCTTAACCCCAATTTTGAATTATAATAAAATTAGCCCGAAAAAAGGCGCCAACCCCTAAAACAGGGAAAAAACCACTTCTCTAATGCTGCGATTTGTTCACAAAGGAACCCTCAACACATCCTGACACCTCAGTGCCACGCTGGCACATTCAAGGCCCCTTATTGGACATTAAAACACGGCAAGAATAAAGGGAAAGTCAAATGAATTAAAGATGCAGTTTTAATTGTGATTAGAGCTTTCCATAAGCAAATATGGAATGATTAGAATGTTTTAAAGATGATTGGCAGCCTTACCTCACCATACAACCCTATAAATAAAAGAAGAATTTCGAGCTTAAGCATAATCTTTCTTTTCCTTGCATTTTACTTTATTAATTTATGTTCTATCTTCTCTATTTTAAGGCTTGTTTATGCCATTTTACTTTCCAAGCATGGTTACTTTTCCAAAGATTATTCAATAAAGGAAGTGTGTTCTCATTTTCCTTTTTTACAGCTGTTATATGTTCTGCTTATTTACTGACTTATCAAAAGTCTTGTTATTGACTTATTATGTATTATCTTGTCTTTATGAATGCTTTTCATGCTTATGTTATAGTTTAAAAGCCAATTAATTATGTTTTCATAAATCTGTCCAAAAAAGGCTTAAAACTGCTTATTGTCTATTGCTTATCTCCAATGCTTATTCTTGAGTGCTTAATGCTTATTTGACTTTCTATGACCTTGTGGTTGATATGTTTCATCATTTTAAGGCCTAATAAGATCTGTTATAACATAAACTTGGATTTCAAGTTTTTAAAGGGGTGTTTGGGTCAAGAGTCAAAATGGGTAAAATGAGGTTCAAAATTGTTTTTAGTTTTCAAATCAGTTTTAAGTAGTTTTGATTAAGTATTAATAATAGATTTCACATGTATTAGATAAGTTTTGTTAATTTTTTAGGTGATTTATATCAAAAATTACAGGCTGCAGGATCTTAAGTTGATTCAAACAGCCTATTGATCAATTGCTTTAAAAATGTATTTGAGGTATGGGTATGTAGTTCAAAACTAGTCTCATTAGTCTCATTATCTATCTGTTTTGAGTTGTTGAATTTGGAATAGCCTCTTAAACAAAAAGGATCATTCAAGTAAACTTGTTAATAAACTTGTTCTTAGGATCTGAACTTGCAGATCAATAGAGGTTATAATCTAGCTTATCTATAGTCAATTTTCAGTGTCCTTAGCTTAATATAATCTAGTTTGCATCTTTTTTTAGTTCTTAGTTTGTCTAAGTAGCTTTTGTGTCTTAAAATCACAAGTCTATTTTGTAAAAGAAAACCAAAAATCCAAAAATATTAGTTCATACTGTCATTTCTATTTTCCCTTTTCAACTTATTCTCTTAATTAATTAGCTAAATCTCAGCTTATTTAGTTTAATTGAGTGTCAAAATTTATCTGTTTTCAGGTTTTGAGCTTATTTTCAATGCTTAACTCTCCTTAAATCTAGCTTAAAATATGCCAAAAACCAAAAAAATATTGAAACTGCTTATTGCTTTTTCTGCCCTTTAGCTTATTACTATGGCTTATTTTCTGTCCTTATTAGCTCATTAAGTCTGGTTTAGGTCTGGTATTGCTTATTAGGTTTATAAGCTAGCTTATTTGGTCTAATAGCTTAAATTGTCTTAAGCTTAAAACCTTAAAGGCTTTTAAGTGAAGCTGAGTTTTATCTCAGCTTATTCCTGGCTTAATTGTTCTTTTCAGAAAAAGTCCTAGTTATAAAACTTGCTTATTTTCATGTGCTTTTTAAGTTTTTGCAAAAAGATTTAAAAAAAAGTTTTACAAAAACCAAGGTCCAGGACTCGAACCTGCGACCTTAGCCTTTTATACCAACACCTCAACACACACACACTCCTCATTTATCTGCCCTTGGGACCTTTTCAATAAAACTTTGCAACATTTATTTATTAAGGGTAGTTTGACTTGTTAGCCTTATAAGCTGTTGAGCTTATTAACTGCTTGTTTATAAGCTGTTTTTCAAAAGTCTTATTTTTCTTGCATTTTTCACAACTTAACGTATTTTCTGTAATTTTTTAGAATTTTTATAAATTTTTTTAGTATTTTTAATAATATTTTTAGATTAAAATTATTTTTTATTCATAATAAATTAATTAAAAATCAAAAAAATATAATTCTTTTTTTTTGAAATTTTCTTTTATCATTTAGGTCTTTTAAAAATTAAATTTGCTTTTCTAGGGTTAAAATTTGATGTTTTAGGTTTTTAGGTTGCGTTTCTAAAATCCCGTTAACATTTTTTGTGTTTAATTCGTATTCGCTTTAATTGTTGCTTGTTTTTATTTGTTATTTGCTTTATATTTGTAGAAATTAGAATCCAAATTAAAAATCTTAATCTATTCAAAATCCCGATTACAAACGTCAACAAAAAGTTTAATTCACGCCTCGTCGGAACAAAAACGACCCGGGAAACGACTAGAATGGGTTACTTTTAAAATCGATACTTCCGGAATTATATTTAATTTGTGAGTTGGTTTATCGCTTGTTAAAAGTGATTTGCCGATTTACCTATTATATATATATATATATATATATATATATATACTATTGACCTCGATCAATCATCATCTAATATGAGACAACTTCACACTCTATTCGAACACCTTGGTAGATGGACTAAGGATCATCCTATAGCAAACGTGATCGGTGATCCTTCTCGCTCTGTATCTACAAGGAAGCAACTTGAAACTGATGCCATGTGGTGTTATTTTGATACCTTCCTTACTTCAGTAGAACCTAAGAACTTCTAAACAAGCTATGATCCGAACGTCATGGATCGATGCAATGCAAGAAGAAATTCATGAATTTAAAAGACTTGAAGTTTGGGAATTGGTGCCGTGTCCAGATAACGTGTTCTTGATCAAACTCAAATGGATTTATAAGGTCAAAACAGATGAATCTGGTGGGGTACTAAAGAATAAGGCTCGACTAGTTGCTCAAGGATTCAGACAAGAAGAGGGTATCGATTTTGAGGAATCATTTGCACCGGTTGCTAGAATAGAGGCCATTCGTATCTTCGTAGCAAATGCCGCTCACAAGAATATGACAATCTACCAAATGGACGTCAAAACGGCTTTCTTGAATGGCGAGCTCAAAGAAGAGGTCTATGTTTCTCAACCAGAAGGATTTGTTGATCAGGACAACCCATCGCATGTGTACAAGCTCAAAAAGGCCCTTTACGGTCTAAAACAAGCACCACGTGCATGGTATGATATGCTGTCAAGCTTCCTCATCTCTCAACAATTCTCCAAAGGTGCAGTTGATCCAACACTCTTCACACGGCATGCTGGAAATGACATATTACTGGTACAAATTTATGTTGACGATATAATATTTGCATCAACTAATACTGCCATGTGTGATGAGTTTGCTAATCAGATGACCAATAAGTTCAAGATGTCAATGATGGGGCAAATGTCATTCTTTTTAGGATTACAAATATCTCAAAGTCCCAGAGGCATCTTTGTAAACCTCCAAGAGGTATCTTTATAAACCAATCTAAATATGCTTCTGAAATTTTTAAAAAATATAGGCTGCATTCTACTGATTCTGTCGACACACCCATGATTGAAAACAAGAAACTGGATGATGATCTATAAGGGAAACCAGTTGATGCTAAACTTTACCGTGGCATGATTGGATCCTTAATGTATCTTACATCCAGTAGACCTGACCTTAACTATGTTGTCTACTTATATTCCTGGTTTCAGGCTAAGCCTACCGAAAAGCACTTACAAGCGGTGAAACGGATCTTTTGATACCTTAACGAAACCATTCACATGGGTCTATGGTACTTAAAGGATACCGATATATCACTCACAGCTTATGCAGATGCCGATCACGCGGGGTGTAAGGACACTAGACGTAGTACATCAGGAAGCGCTCAGTTCTTAGGAGACAAACTTGTTTTCTAGTCGTCAAAGAAACAAAAGAACAATGCCATATCGAGTACAAAGGCTGAATATATTGCCTTGTCTGGATGTTGCTCACAAATCCTATGGATGCGTTCACAACTAACAGACTATGGTTTTAAATTTAATAATATTCCTCTGTACTGCGACAACAAGAGTAGCGGAAGTCTTATTAGGAGAAAACCTATGTCCTGTAAAGATCTGCCTACCAGGTTTTTGAGTATGACTCTTTTGATCTACGGGTTTGTTACGGTTTTTAGTCTTATGGGATTGAATCTTAACACGTGAATTCACTTCCTTCAGGAGTTTTGTTATACAAGCATCATGATTTGCATTAAAGACACACTTATGACACGTAGAATAAACAAATTGTTTAGAATCTGAGAAAGAACTAGAACTCTTAGAGTGATCTGCTTTGGGCACAACCGTTATTGTTACGCAACTACTCTTAGATACAGGAAAACTCCTAGGTGTTTGATTGTTGCTCCTAGGTTTTTGTTTGCTACCATCAGCAGTGCTTTAAAATCTAGCAGAAGGCATCACACTAGTTTTTGAGTTCCTATCTCTTTCTTGTGTCTTTTTCCTAGCTTCATCTAGATAGTGAATATGAACCATGTCATTTGAACTAAATTTTAACATGTTCTTAGAACTATTCCTAGATTCG
This sequence comes from Tanacetum coccineum, assembly GCA_026074375.1. Lineage (NCBI taxonomy): Eukaryota > Viridiplantae > Streptophyta > Magnoliopsida > Asterales > Asteraceae > Tanacetum > Tanacetum coccineum. The sequence goes on from BQNB010088878.1 coordinate 16,890, forward strand.
CTAGATGCAATCATATGATCAGGTTTTGCAAGAACGAATTCTCTTCTCTTAGGCAAATAGTGTTGAGTTACTGGTCTTGACGAATTGTTATTCACATCAACTTGGGAGGCAAACCGTTGTTTTGACATTTGAGGCCTTTTAGATTTAAACGCATTCGGTTGTCTAACAACTGATTGGTTTCTTAGTGATTGTAACACCGGTTTCCCCAAGATTGATTTAGCAAACTTAGTATCTACACTATTTCCTTTTAACTTCCTTAAGTCATTTTTTAAAGCTGCAATTGCAAAAACCTTTTCCTGAATCTGAGCTTTTAAATCAACATTATTAGCAAGCAAAGAAGTTGTCTGTTCTATAGTCTTAGATCTCATAATTTTAATAGAATTATAGAGATCTTTGTAATGCTTTTTCAAAGTCTCATTTTCCTTATTTAAATGCTCATTCTCTGTAAGTAATTTAGCCACACTATGTTCTAATTCGATGTTTATTGTTTCAAAAGCTTCAATTTATTTTTTAATCTTGGCTTTATTACTTGTTTCATTCAAAATTTAACCATGTTGCCCCGATTTTAAAGCTTGATTTTGATATTTAGGTTCAAGAGCAATACAATGTGCTTCCATTCTTGAAAAATCTTTTTGAAATTGGGCAACGGTCTTTTTGAGTAAAATATTTTCAGACTCGAGTGTTTGTTTTGAGTATTCAGTTGTCTGGTTATCAAATGATGAATCAAGCATAGGACTTTTAACTTGACATTGCTCAGTATACTGGTCAACCCTACCTTCATTAATGATTTCAGGTTGCTCAGTATGCTATTATCCTATAGCAAAGATATTACATTCAGCAGTCAATTGTACCTCAGCCATTGGCTCTTTGTCATATATGGGTCTGATATCTACATCATCAGTATTTGTATCATTCCTTGACGTGCTGCTTTCATCTTGCACTTCTGATTCTGTCCCACTGCTTTTTGTGACAACCAAATCAGCATCTACTGCTTTACCCGTATCAATCTTACTCTTTTGCGTCTACATCAGTCTTTTATTCACCCATCTATCATACTGTCTTTGATGACGTGTTCTTTCAGCAACGGACTTCTTGACATTACCCATGTGTTGGAGTAGTGTAACTCTGAAGTGTTTAACCTCGATTCCAGTGTATTCAACAAAGTACTTGTCTGTCATTTGACTGTCATAATCCAAAGTAAACTGTGAATTAATGAACATCTGAAACTGGTTGTTTACCACCCAAACGGCTGCCATGGATCCATCTTCTTGAAATTCATCTTTGTCAAGTTTCTTTTGTAGTTGATCTACATTGAGAAGCATCGTACTTGTAAAAGTATCAGCATCTTGACCAAAGAGTGACATGAATGCACGTTTGAATCCATGTTCGATGCGAGTGCCGTTTAAGTCATCTTTTGAAAGAACTTGAAGGTGTGAATGAAGAGATCAAAAATATGCCATGCATCTTTCTTTTGCTTTTGACATCTTGTATTTGATTGCATGCACATCTTTTGTTTCAGAATTCAAGCTGCATTCCTTTACTGATTTGCTGGATGCGGTCTTTGAATTTTTGTCTTCTTTCTTAGAACAAGTGTTTTGTTTGACAACTAAATCAACTTTCAATGAATCAACATTCAATGCTAGAATTGGATTTGAATGATCTTCTTGTGTTTGCATCAACTTCTTTTGTTTCAACAATTGTGGAGTTCGTTGTTGATGAAGAGTTATCTCAAGCATGTATTTCCCAATGGAATCCATGTTAAAGATCATTGCATCGTATAAGCTTTGAGCATCAAATCTTATATATTTCTGCATACGCACTTTAAATTCTGAATTGAAAGCATTTTCAAACGTTGTTCTGAGCTTTGTCAAAATAGTCTTGCAATCAGTCTAAGAAATTGTTTCTTTGGTAAGATATTGTTCTAGTAAATCCAAGTCTTGAGAGAATGTTCTCTTGAAGATAGGAATGGTACCAAAATCTTGTAAAGTTTCTGTGAGAAACTTGAATTGTGACTGAATTGCTCGAAGACTGTTCATGCATCTACTTCTTGAAAGTTGTGTCTTCTCTTGAACTTTAGAAGTTGAACACGAAGAAACTGTGTAATTCTGAAGAACACTTGATGTTTGAGTTTGCAAATTGGTATTGGTATTTGACATTTTGATGTTGTTGTGAATGGATATCGGATCTTAAGTAGGTAAAGTAATTGTTGTTGTGGATTGAATTTAATTAACGTTCATGGGATTTTACAATTCTATGACTTAAACCGAAAAAAGAATAATCTTTTACGGGATTTTACTAAATCAAGAAGAAACCGTGAAAGAAAATTTGTTGTTGAAGAACTTGAGCTTTTGTTGACGATTAGTGAGCTAAAAATGAAGAACGATGAACACACTTGCAACTTAAAATAATTAACGGTTGATTAAAACAAAAACAAGGATTAACGGTGCAATTGAAATCCAAGTTTAATGCTTCACGGTTGTTAAATGAAGTTATAACGATGAATGGTGCAAAAACGGCTCACTTTGAAGGGCTAACGACTGATTTATAACTATTAAGGACTAACGGTGAAAATCTAATTCAACAAAGAGGGTTAATGAACCAATAGCGGATGAATGGTGAATTGGTACAAAGTCCAAGGACTAAAGTTGCAATTTTCGAATTGTATTTAATAAAACACTTTTTCCCTCCACACTGTATCTTCCCCGTTTGAATATTAAGAGAAAAAAAACGTAACGAGTAGTGTTTAACTTTTGAACTTGATACGGTTATCGTCGGTGAAAAATAAGTATACCACGTTGATCGAAAACGGATTACGATCGTATAAGTCTTAAGTCCCGTCGTTGAACGTCACACGAAACCGTAAAACCCGAAACAACTTGAAATGAAGTAAGACCGTGTATAATTCGTCCACTTGTTAACGTATAAATCGTCCTCGATGTTGTATTGATCGCTCAACAAAAAAATGTATAACTAGCCTTCGATTTGTAACGTATAGATCACTTGTGATGTGGTATTGATCGCCTAAGATGAAACGTATAGATCGCCTCACAAAGAAAACGGTATTGTTCGTTTTTGGTTTGTTGTATAGATCGCCCACGTTGTTATGTATAGATCGCCCTTGTTACTCAGATGTATACATCGCCTGTTTTACATTCACGTATAGATTGCCCGTTTTCATGTATAGATCGCCTGAAACAAACAAAAGTAGTACGATGTCCTTTTTTAGCAAAAAATAAACCGTCCTTGAGTCCTTTGTTTTATCTTCAAACGTTGGACCACAACCAAAAAGTAACTCAGAAAAATAAGCTCAAGTATAAGCTTTTCTCAAGAAATAAGCCACGAAATTAACCAGCCAATAAGCTATTTGATTGTGCGAACCAAATCAGTAGCATGAAACCCACGAACAAAAGCAAAAGAAATAAAATCTTGACCAATAGTGTTGTAATATTTGAGATAAACCAAATCAGTAGCTATCTCAAAGATAATACAGAAATACCAACTTGTTTTAGTACCATTTTGATGTGTTGTTAAAAAAAATACCCACGAGAGTTTTTAAATTATTCATCTACGTTTATTGCTATGAAAGTTAACAAGATTTGGTATTAAAGTGAAAAAGTAAAAGCTTTTTAAGAAATAATGTACGAAATAAAAAATAAGCCCAACATAAGTCGAATTAAGCTCAAATAAGCTAACCACGAGGCAACCACTAAACCCACCTGAGGCGAGTGATATCAAATGTTATCCCAATGTATTATGATCTAAACATAACTATTCAGCACACCAATAAGCAAGAATGAATAGAAAATAAGCTAGGATGTAGAGAGAGAAAGTAGAGAGAGAAACAAGAGAGAAAGATTACATTAGAGAGAGAAGTGGAGGATTACAAATGAAAGCAAATGCAACCAACACCCTCTCCATGTGTGAAGAGGGTCCTATTTATACCCTAAGGCCACCATGGGCTCATGGGCTTTTTAACTTGGGTCGGGCTTGGCTTATCTTGGGCTTTGAGCCCGAAACATGGACAATATTAGATTACAATCCAAGCCCATTTAACCCGACTAGCCTATTACTTAACAAGACTAATTACGACTAATAAGACCGATAACATTCTTGTTCGACTTATATAAAATTAAGGCTAACAATCTCCCCCAATGTTGAGGTCTTCTTTGATCTCCCCAACGTTGACGTTCTTGATGGAGGTTATCTTGATTTGACTTTATCTTCCCCAATGTTGAAGATATGACGTTTGAGCTTTGCCTTCTTTGGTCTTGTCTTTGTCTTTTCTTGTTTGTAATGGCTTTGTTCATTCATGCTTTGTGATCTTGATCTTGAGCCTTTATCTTTTGACTTTGAGTTCTTGAGATCTTTAATCTTGCCATCATCTCCTTGTCTTGAATCATCTTGATTTGACTTTCATGATCAAGTTGTGCTCTTGACCGACATACTCATACTTGTCTTGAAAGCTTGTAAACTCCTCTTATTCATCAAGGCTAACAATCTCTTCTATCAAATGTTTCTTTGGTTAACAATCTCCTCAGAAGACGATTACTTGTTTGACTTGGAAGATCTTTGATGATGAGAAAGTTTAGCCCTGACCGTATAAATTGGTCATTTGATTTTGCAAGTTTGATTTGGTCTTGCATGTTTCTCAAACCGCATCATTGCTTTTGACGTAGCTTTCAAAATCGGTCTTTGACACACCTTGTGTTTGAGGAGCCGGAGCTTGTAAGGTGGAGCTTGGTAAACTGGAGGTTGATTTACCAGGGGTTGATAAATTTGTCCTTGGTTGTAATTATTCCCCCGGTTTTGGTTGTAATTGTTTCCCCGATTTTGGTTGAAATTATTTCCTTGGTTGTAACGGTTTTTTTATAGTTTTCACATGATTGTTTTGATTGTTTTGAATGGGAGGAAAACCGGGAGGTCGAATTTGATTAGCAATCGGGGCTCGTAACGTAATAGCTTTGGTAGGATTAGCTGCGTGGCTTGGAGAGAAACGTACTCTTGATATTTGGTCACGATAAACGTTTTGCCATTTGGGTGCGGGATAATTACGGTATGAAATGAGCAACCACCACAAGTAACACAACTTTCCTCGACTGCTTTCACGGGAGTGGCTTTTCTTCTTAAATCCTTGCAAATGATTATCCAAGGCTTGAAAACACTTTAGTATGCCTTAGGATTGATGTGTAAAGGGTTGTATGGATTGTAGAAAAACTTTGTATGGTTTGCTTAGGATGGCTTATTTAGCCGTGGCCTTATAGAGAGAAAAGGAGAGAAAGAGTGAAATTTTGTAAGTATAAAGAGTATGTAAACTTCACTTGCATGCATGAAATATATATAGGAGGAGTATGTAGATATTTCTAGTTGCAAAGTTTGACTAGAAAAATCAAAGGGGGGGGGGTCTTGGGCCGTGGGTTCAAGGGGACAAGGGAGGAGGGAAACAAGGGCTTTAAAGCTTATGTTTATGTGTTCCTCCTAATGGGAATCATCCCATGAAACTTAGGGAGGATGTTCCTAGCTTATTTTCTTTTATTTCTTTTTAGTTTACTTGCATTTTATAAAAAGAAAGTATAAGTAAAACTTTTAATTAAAAGTAAAGTGTAGTTTTTATATAGAAGAATTTGTTGATGAATTTCGAAACAAGATCATCCCATGTTAGAATCGATCGAGGGGGTTCTTTCTCAAGCCAAATCCGGGCGGCCCCCTCGAGGGAAAATGGGAAAAGCATAAGCTTTACCGACGTACTCGGGACGTTCGGGAACTTCATCGTAGAAGTGATCTTGTTGAAATAACGGATGTGAGCATGAGGGTCTTCTTTGTCATGTCCAAAGAATTGCTTGTTTTGAACGAGGGTAAGCAAACCGTGCTTAAGCTCAAAGTTGTCCGCGGTGATCTCGGGCACAACGATGGCATCCTCGTAACCCTCGGTGGGTGCTTCGAGCAATTGAGCCATAGTACGATTATCGTCCATCGTAACTACGGGAGGAGCTGGATTTTCAATTGGTTCTTCAAGATTAAATGGTTCAACAAAAGCCGGTGGGGCTTGTTGTTGTTGACGGTTAAGATTACGGGATTGAGAACGAGTGCGCATGCACTAAAATATAAAAAGAAAATTTACACTAATTTTTTTTTGTTCTTTTTGGTTTATCAAAAATGAATTCACAATTTATTTTAATAACGGACAACGAAATAAGACAACTTAAACCTAATAATCAACAAGCTTCTCGGTAACTCTTCGAAAAGAAAAACGCACAAAGGAGCGGAGGAATAGGAAAGCGCGAAGCTATTAAAAACCTTTTTCCTTTAGGGTCGTAGTTCCAAGGAACAACCCGCCTTATACCCCTCTTTGAGTTTGTTTATCTTTTAAAAGGTGAACCGTACCTCGCAAGTGACACAAAAGGTAAGTTTTTGATTCTTTGGTTCGGGAACTTATTAATGGATAATACTTCAGTTGAAAGTATTATATGTTGGTGTTCTTTTACCAACTTGTGATTTTTATTGATAATTAAAGACAATGTTTTTATCTTTTTGGTTTTTTTTATGATAATTATACTAAAAAAAATATTTTTGTACTTTTAGGCTTTTTTTTATAAAGCAAATAACTTCAAGAATGAAGGATCTTCAAAAACTAAGTTTCAAACAGCGTGGATAATCGACTCACAGCCTCCCCGGCAACGGCGCCAAAAATTGATTTTTGGTTTTAAACTAGACCTTTATATATAAAATATATAATAAAATATATATAATTAGTATAATCTAAAAATAATCAATGAAACCGAGAAGTAGTATAGAATATTCCCGGGTCGTTTATCCCCAACGAGGCTGGACTTGAAAATCGGTATAGTCGAAAAGTTGAAATTTGAATGATATTATTGATTAAGAGGATTGGAAAGCTAAATTATCTACTAAAATGTAAAAACGATTAAGAAAATCCTAAAAATTATGAAATAAAACAAAAAAAAGAGCACGAGCCCCGAACAAGGGGTCAAAAACCTAAATTCTTAAAAATTAACCCTAAAAAGATTTTTTTACTTCTAATCTACTCTAGGTGACTAAAAATGAAGAATAAAAAAGACTAGACTAAAAACGGAAAAACGAGAACAGGAAAGGGGGAAACGAGAATCGGGCTCGAAATCCGTTCTTTAAAAAGTAAAATTTTACAAAAATGACCCGAAGAAAGTTTTTTTATTTTTCCTAAGTGAAGAATGATAAAATAAAATTTTCTAAAAAAGAAAAATATTTTTTTGATTGTTATTGGTTGGTGAATTTTATACTAAATATATAATATATGATAAAATATAAAATATATATAAGTCTAAAAAATCAACAAGATCAATAATACCGAGAAGTGTATAGAATGTTCCGGGTCGGTTTATAACCAACGAGGCTGTTCTGGAAATCGATACAGTCGGAAGTTTTGAGTTGGAAGGAGAGGAAAATGCTTTTGAGAGTGCAGGAGTTAAATTAAGCAATAACAAATAAAAACGTTTTAAGAAAAAACCTAAAAAATTATTGAAAATTAAGCAAGAAAACGAGCACGTATCCGAAAAAGGGTGAAAAACCTAAAATCTTTAAAATTAACCCTACGAAGAAATTTTTGCTTCTAAACTACTTTAGGGAACAAATAACGAAGAATGAAAAAGACTAGACCGAAAACGGAGTTCGTTTGACCCAAAAACGAGTCAAGACAAAAACCGCACCCGGAACCGTTCTTTAAAAACAAAAGTTACAAAAAAATGACCCTACGAAAAAATTTTATATTTTTCCTACAAATTATATGACTAAAGAAAATTTTCTAAAAAAGAAAAATATTTTTTTGATAATTTTTGTATTTTTTATGAATTTTTTTAAACTTTTAAACGAAATTGAAAATTGTAAAAACATTACTAAATTGACTTCGAATTTTTTATCTCTTGTATATTTTTTACTAAAAAACTTAACACTATAATAATCCTCTGAAATTATAGAAACAAAAAAATGGCATTTAAAAAAAATAGCCTGTAAATAAGCTATAACAGCTTATTTGGTTATAAGCCCAAAACACCCTTAAATACCAAGGCCCTTGGGACTATAACGAAAAAGTCCCAAGGGCGCAGCGGTATGAGTGTGTAAAAAGGGGGAATGTATCGAGGGGTACCGGTTGAGTCTTGCCTACCGGGTCACCTTTGTTTCCCTCTCGTTTTTTTGGAAAACTTTGTGAAAGCAAAGTTGTTAGTCGTGGGTACCTTAGACAATTTCTCAACTTACACAGTTTTTCTGAAAAAGTCTTAAAAAGCTTAACAATAAGCTTTCTAAAACGGAAGATCATGCTCAAAGTGAGCTTAAAGGCTTTGAAAAGTAAGTCATTGGCTTTTGAGGTACAAAATAAGCTAAGTCTTGGTCAAAATCAGATAAAGGGGGCCTACTTAACTAGATAAAACCTACAAAAAAGCTAAAAAGCTAAAACTAAATAAGCTGAAAGAAGGGCTTAAGTGACAGAAAGCTAAAGTAAGCTTAAAAGGCAAAAGTGCTTAAGTTTTGGGCTGTGTGCACAAATTAAGCCAAGGAAAAAGGAGAAATATGCAAACACAAAACTTATCATCACCTAATAATAAGCTATTGGAGCAACAATGAGATTATGAAATAAGTGAATGAGCCAAAGAGAAAAATAAGCTTGTTTTCTAATAGCATAGTTAAAAATTCAAAGGGCTAATTTGAGCTTAAAAAAATAAGTATCAATAAGCTTTTTAAGGGCTGAAATTGAAAAGGCTTATCTAAGGGCTTATAGGTCTCAAAAATAAGCAAGATCGTTGGGCTTAAGTTCATATAACAGCTCAGTTAGGAAAAGCTTTCTAAAGTGTGCCTTTAGCTCAGGGGAGGAAATTATCACTAAACAAGATAAGCTTAAATTAAAAAGAAAAATGAAAACAGCTTATGTACCCTAGCAAATGGATTTGTGCACCAATTTTTGACTTTTAAAAACCATAAAAACCTGCTGATATTGTAAAGTGAAAAAGGGACTTAGTTTTTTAAAACTTTGACACTTAACACTTGGGTGGTTTTTGACTCAACAAAGTCAATAGACCAAAGGTGTTTGACAGCTTGTTTTACTCACCCAAAATCACTCTTTTTGACACTTAAAACTCAAGTATCAAGTGCTTATCTAAATAAGCACTTGTAGCCTTTAAAAACACCACAGTTTGGAAAAGTGGCTTAGAAAAACTTTGAAATACAATTTTCAAACTTGAAAACTCTTAAAAACAGCTTAAATGAGCTTAAAAACCTAAGCTAAAACTACTTTGAGACTCCAACCCATACACAAAGCCATTTTGACCCGTTTTTACTCTTATGCCAAACACCCCTTTATATTTCTTAAAATGGGTTTTAACACTTTAAAAAGCTGTTTTAACTCATAATTCGTAAAGGGAATAGACAAATAAGCATTAAACAACCTAAATGAACAATAATAAGCAGGAAATAAGCACTCTAATTAGCTAAAACAGAATAAGCTATAAAAAATCTAAAAGTTGAGACTTAAAAGAGAGAAATGTAATGACCTTTGTCCAAGCTTTTACAAGGACTTTTTGAGCCCTCAAGGGCTTTCAGCTACAAGCTCTGGCTTATAAATAAGCCAGTGAATAAGCCAATAAGCTCTTCCAAATTTAGCTTATCTTCCAAATGGCTTATTCTTGATTTTTCAAACAAAATCTTATAAAACTATAAACTATGAAGAGTTTAAGTTTAATAAGCTTAATCAAACTTCTATAAGAGCTTATAGAAGCTTATTTAACACATATAAAGGTACTTTAAACCGTTTGATAATAAATTCTTAAAACGGGTACAAATCTCAAAAACTTCAACACTTAATTAATTGTTAAAAGGAGTACAAGGATCTTGCAATAAGCTGTAAATAAGCTGAAAGAAACATAAAAGAGACTTAATTTAAAGAAAAATAAAAACTTCTACACTACTTGCTAAAATCGGCTCACATAGCCTCCTATTTATACTAAGTCCTAAACCTTCAATCTTGCAAAGTGTTTTTCTTCTGTGAGAGAGTCCAAAAACAGTCTTTTTGGCCATTGATGAGCTTTTGTGCTTCTTTGAGTTAATCCTAGCCATTGATTCGGCCATGTTTTATGGGAAAAGTGAGATTGCCAACATGGCAAGGCTTCTCTTTTGGTGGGAAAGATAGTGGAGGAGGGGGGAAGTGATTACCCATGGTGGTGGTGATAGTTTACAGGGTAAAAACGGGGTTACAAACCCGTGAGTTGTGTTGGGGGGAAAAAGAAGCGGGAAAAGTTGTTTTGAGTATAACAGGCAAAGGGTTTGGGGGTTTGACACTATTGGCCCCTCAAGGTGATATGCCTCGTTGCATCCATCGTCCTTGTGGTTAAATAACTTTGGGGACTTGGCAAATTGAGTCCCCAAAAGTTATAACACTAATTGCAGTACACGTCCTTGTGTAATACAAGTATGGGGACTTGGCAGTTTTGCCCCCCTACTTGTTACTTCGAGTAATTTGCAAAATCAGCCCTTGTCTTTTCCTTTGTCTCTTTTCTTCTTTAAATATAAGTTTAGGGATTTACAATTTTAGTCCCTTGATATTTGCTTAATTGTACATTAATTTACCCGGGATTTTGCCTAATAAAAGCCAAGAATAATGCCAAAAGAATAGAAA